>RJWM01001151.1:103699-167876 GCA_004363535.1 Dasyprocta punctata
AGTGCTGGGATTAAAGGCGTGCGCCACCACGCCCGGCTTGGGTCCAGTCTTATACACCACATTTGCCTTTGCCTTTATCCTTTAGCCTATTTACATGCAGTGTTCCATTTTTGGAATGCCCATGACAATGGAACAAACCAGAAATTTTCCTTTTCAAAGAAAAACTGAATTTTTGATTTGAATTTTTCTAGGTAACATATATGAATTTCATACAAAAATTCAAAAATTGCAATCTCCTGCATAAGCAGTTCAGTTATTAGTTTTACAAATACTAGTAATTTCTTGTCAATAAAATTAGTATTTGCATTGAAAAGTTACTACCTATATTAGAATATTTTTTGGCATTCATTACAAAAACTGCATAATGTCTTTGGTGTATATGTACTACATCCAGAGGAAAAAAAGTCACAACAACATTATCGTATCTGGTTTCTTTATTTTGAAGATGCATTTGTTCTATGGTAATAGAAAGCTTACCTTAACTCCTGCGCTTCCATTAGGCATCTTCTGCAGTTCGTAGGGAAGCCTGATTCTTTCTGTCTGCACGATAGGATCATCAAATGATCTCCCATGAAGCTTTTTGAAGCCATGAATTGTATTTCTTACATTGGTGACTATCTGTTGGCAGTAAACACTTGTATTTATCAATTTCTTAATGAATATAAAATAAGATACTATTCTAATACTTAAAGCCACCAGGTTCCCTTACCCTACAGAACCAAGTTCAGAATTATAACCAGGTTCCTGATTTCCTAATGATAGTAAAGTGATACAATGAAAATGTATGTATCTGTAAGCATTACCTCCCAAATTCTCCTCTTATTCCAGGCATTAATACAGTATCTTTAAGAGAATACAAAACTTTAAAATTTTTCAAATAGTAAAATGAAAGCCTTTCATTTTCATATCTGTTTTCCTCAATATTTCTGTTTCAATGTCTTAGTATCTTCTTTAATTTCTTATTTCTGTTTTTCCTTTATTTTTTTTCTTGAGATAGGGGCTTGGTAAGTAGTCCAGACTGAACTCTTGAGATCCCCCTGCCTCAGCCTCTCAACTGCTAGGATACAGGCATGCACCACCATGCTTGGGAATTTCTTATGTCTTTTTATTTTCATGACTGTGTTTTCATTCGACTTTTATTTTACTGTCTAATATTTTATTCTCAATAGCTAATTATTTAAGAAAATTTATCATATACTAGCCAGTGATATGTTTCTAAGCTGCTAAAATAAAACCCCTTCCATGTAGCATGGTGCTACATGAAAGAGGCTAATTTTGTAAATGGCTTGTATTTTGACAAAATAATTTTTTCTTTAACTAAAACATGTAGTTCAAGCTACACAGTACTGTATATTGTAATTCAGTATCTGCCCTTGTAAAGCCAAACAGATACTGACCTTCAATTATGATATGGAAACTATCAGAATATTTAATAACTACGTTGATTTATATAGTTCAAAGAAAAAATGACCTATGGTTTGCTTTTTAAATTATTTTATTTTTTGAGACAGGCTCTAACTGTGTAGTCCAGGCTAGCCTTAAACTTACTATTTAACCCAGGTCGGCCCTGAACTCCCAGCAATCTTCCTGCTTCAGCCTCCTGAGTGCTAGGATTACAGGCATACACCATCATGACCAGTTCTAGATTGATTTCTTTAGAGACTCTAATTATCTTTGATGTACTGAGAAGATCTAAAAATCAGATGTAAACTTAAGTGAACGATTTTAGCCCAAATTCAATATTTATGTATAATATCAAACTAGAAGATAAATACATTTTCATATATATAACAATCATAAAAAACAGCCTTGATAAAAACATAAGCAAAAATTTCTGGATAAATGAATCAATTATCCTAACAAAGTTGTAAGGAAAAAAGCCCTATTAAAAGAAAATTATTTCAAAAGGATGAAAAGATGATCTAGGTATACACAAAATATAAGAAATAATTAAGGGCTTTTAGTTCAGTAAACAAAGTCCAAAAAAAGAAAAACCCAAAAACCACAAAGTTCGAAAAAATCAAACGAAGTCCAGAAAAATTTTCAAATGTTAAAAATTAGTGTTCTAGCCAAGTGTGGTGGCACATGCCTGTAATCCCAGCACTCAGGAAGCTGAGGCAGGAGGATCACTGCAAGTTCCAGGCCAGCCTGGGCTACATAGTGAGTTCATGGCCTGAACTGCAAAGAGAGACCCTGTCTTAAAAAACAGAAGTAAAAACAAAAAGAAATTTAGTGTCCCATTCATAAGCCTTTCAGAAGCCTACATATTTACCTACACAAGTTCCATAAAAAAGTTAGCCACATTGGACAACCCTGGAAATTTGTTCCTCTATTTTCCCACTTTCTTTTACAAAGGTATTGTTTACTTGTCATTGAAATGTCTTATCTAGAGAGATTATTTCTCATAGAAAGTGACAAAATAGGGAAAAATTAATGGTAACTTAATTACCATTAATTCATGACTCAGCTAATTTTGCCTCTAAGTCAAAACTTTCACAGTAACAATTTACCTGGCTTTTAGCTGCATTTCCAATGGCTCGTGTTCTTGATCCCAAAGATATACAGGCCCTAAACAAGGGAAAACAAAACAAAAAGTTGTTTGTTACTGTGTCATCTTTATATTAATGTGCTATTATTAAAAATTAAAAGGCTTACTATTTTGAAAACATGTAGTATAGATCAAAATTTTACATAATTTTAAACTTTTCTAAATCACCGAGTAGTAGTCAGAGTAAGTGTAGGAATTTTTAAAGAGTATGTTGCTTCCCTAAATTGTTTTTCCAATTCTATTGGTCTATGATCTATTAAAAAAATTACTGGGGATCCAGTGAAAGGCACTAGGGAAGACACAGAGCCCGGCAGAATGTCAGCCACACAGCAGGGCCTCCAGCCAGGGTGCACAGGATGGACAGGCAGGACTGGTGGCATAAAATTGCCAGAAGCAACAGCAACAACACAAGCTAATAGGTGGGACCAGCAGCCATCTCAGGAACAAGCCAGGACTCAGTAACCCGCCCTTTTCTCCAAATAAATTACTGTATTTAGTAAGGCAAGGCTGCTTGGATTTAAATCCTGTCTTTGCCACTAAATAGCTGAGTACAGAAATTACATAACCATTATTTGCTTCATTTTTCCATATGAAAGATAGTGATGGTAATACCGGCTCATAGTATTATGTGAGGATTAGTAAACACAGGTAAATGCTTTGAATACCTGACATATGCTGAATATTATACAAATGATGTTATTTTAATTACCACATTTAAATGTAACATAAAAGCTAGTCTTGGGTTGGGGATATGGCTCAGTGGTACAGTGCCTGCCTGGCAAGCACAAGGTCCTAAATTCAACCGCCAAAAACAACAACAAAAAGGAAGCATAGAATAACATTTTCATCAACTACCATTTCACCATGTGGTTCAAGAAAATATTTCTGTGATTGCAGTTTTAATTATTGGGAAATATTCAACCAACAAACATTTATAGGTATGACATATATACAACACAATATACAACAATCCCTGTCAAAAATTTAGTTTATTAAAAAAAAGCAACAGAATACATAGTATTAAGAATATTAACAAGAGGTAGAACTATCACTTTTGATATTAGCGAAAAGTAGAATGACTTCTGAATTAAGACAAGAAATAGGTATTCATGTTCTAGAAAATATGTATTCATGTTTTAATATGTATTCATGTTCCAGAAAAAGACATAACTGATATAAAAGTAT
Organism: Dasyprocta punctata; assembly: GCA_004363535.1. Lineage (NCBI taxonomy): Eukaryota > Metazoa > Chordata > Mammalia > Rodentia > Dasyproctidae > Dasyprocta > Dasyprocta punctata. The sequence goes on from RJWM01001151.1 coordinate 107,433, forward strand.
TGCTATATTAATTTGGCCCCTAAAGGTTTAAGTCCAGGAAACTTGGTTCCAGATATAATAAAACCAAGGTAGTGGAACCTTTAAGAGGTAGGGCCTGAAGGCAGATGACTAGATTTTGGGGCACCATTCTCAGGAGGGATTAATACCCATTTCAAGAAAGTAGGTTAGGTATCGTGTGACTGGATTAGCTCCCAGAGAATAGGTTGTTATAAAGTGAAGCCAAACCATGTGCTTGCCCCCTTCTGTATGTGACTGATTCCCTTTCCACTTCTCTGTTGTTTTTACTTAGCTAGCAGGTGCCTTTGCCAAAACCCTGTACCACATTGTTTGGACCCTCTAGCTACCAGCATTGTGAGTCAAATAAGCCTCTTTTGTTACCCAGTCTCAGGTATTTTGAAATAGCAACACAAAACAAACTAAGATATATAATTCTGTTCTCAACATGAAAGCCAAAGCAAGCCCCTTGAAGATTAACAGCATGAGACCTCTCTGCAGAAAACCCTCAATTGTGTCCTGTCTCACAAAGTAAAAACTTAAAAGACTTCCCAACAGCCCAAAAAGCTCTTCATGGTCCCATCTTTGTTTGCTCTGCCCTGTAAACTCAATCCAGGTAAACTTGCCTGCTTGCCATTTCGAGATGATGTTCACCACATTTGTGCCTCAAGACCCTTGCAACATGCTGTTCCCTCTTTCTGAATATTCTGAATACATTTATTCATATGACTTGTGCTCTCTCTGCTCAAGTGACAGTATATCAGAGACACTTTCTCTAAAAATCCTATATAAACAATATTGCTATTCTTCCCAACACTGATACCTCATCATTTACCCAATATTTCTCTGTATTGTGTATCACTGTCTGATACAATTTATTCAAGTAAGTATAAAAATACCCTGGATTTTTAAGATTTAATATTTAAAAAGTAATGTATCACATTATTTTGAAAATACTGATTACATTTTGAAATAGGGTTTCAGATATACTAAGTTAAATAAAATACCTTAAAATTAATCTCACCTGTTTCTTTTCATCTTTTTAGTACAATTACTAGAACATTAAAAATTAGTATGTGGTTCACATATTTTTATTGACTGTGCTATATTACATAGGAGGAAGAGGCAAGTGACAAGAATGCTTAGGTTTCCAGTGTGCATAAGAGGATAGATGATAGTATTATTCCATGAAACGGAAAACATTTATCAGAGAGACAAGATAGGGAAGGAAGCCGGGTGTGGTAGCACATGCCTTTAATCCCAGCTGGGGAGGCTGAGGTAGGTGGAGTGTTGTGAGTTCAAGGCTGGCTTAGGCTACCACACGAGCACAAGGCTGGCCTGAGCTACATAGTGCGACCCTGCCTCAGAACACTAGGGCAGGAAGGTTGGCTCAGTGGCGTAAGCACCTGTCTGGCAGGCGTGAGGGTTGTGAGATCAATCCCCAGTGCCATACAAAAAAATAAATAAATAAATATAAATAAAAATAAAAAAAGGGAAGGAAGAATCAAAATTTCTATTGTAGACATGCTAAGTTTAGGGTACCTCTGAGACATCCAAGAGGGTGTATGTATTTAGAACTTGAATGTTAAAAGTGATAGTCAGAAATAGAGAAATCAAGTGACTTTTCTCTAATGAGATCTAGTGAAAAACAGGAAAATCAACATAAAGCAGGAATCACTTGGCCTGATGATATCTTGATATATCTTGTAAGCAATTCCTTGATTCAGTATACTTGTGAAAAATTAAAAATATCTATCCCCCAAACAGTAACCTGTAAGGAATGGAATTCCATCCTAAATACATAATACTTCGGTACTGTATTATTTGGTACTGTATTTTTTCTTAGATTCTGAAAAGTTTAATTTGTTAGAAATATATAAGTAAGATTCATTTTCAACTATCATCTTATAAGTGCTAGTTTCTTTGAAATACATTTCACACATAATATCACTTAACAAAAGAAAACCTGAGGATTACCATTATTAGATATTCTAATTAGATAAAAAACAGATGACTTTATTATTAAAGTTTAGCATATGTATTGTAACTAGATTTGGCAATGCTCAGTTTCAAATATACAAGATGACCTATCTCACAAAGCTAAAGCTCTTCAAACTCTTCAACTGTCTTTCAAAAAATTCTAGAATGTTACAAAACCACTAACATATTCCCACCAGCCTGAACCACTGGTGGTACATACATGACTATCCCCCATGAGGTGGCTTGTGTCACCCTCTGGGACTGTCCTATGCCACATACTGGAGTGGTTCAGAGCTGCCTGGCAGCAAAATATACATATTATAGCTTCCATTACTAACATGTTAAATAAAAAATACCTTCCAGGAATTTTTAGAAAACCCTATTCTCTGTCAAAACTTCTATATGACTTTATAATAACAAGGGAAATGGGCATATTATATGTGTAACAATAATACAAAAGTTTTACAGGAAACAATATAGCTTATTGAAATGTAAATGCCAGAATATATTTAAATACTTTGTACAGATTGTTGACAAGTATTCAAAAATTTCATTTTCTACCTAAAAAATGGGAGATTTACAATGTAATTTATTTATTCATTTATTAATTTTTTTTTACAGTGTGGTTTAAATCTCAAATATCCAACCCGATGTTGACACTGTTGTAATCTCAGAACACAGAAAATGCCATGAAATTCTGTTTAGACTTCTCAATGTTCTATATTCCTTTTAGTAGAGAAGGGGCATAAAAATCATGTAACAGGACTTTACTTTAATAAAGTTGTATTCTCCCATAAAAGCTTATTAATATTTCCCTTATCAAACTATTTTTATAAGGCCAAGCATCACTAGAGAAAACATACTGGGAAAAGGTTAAGAAATTTCTCACCTAAGAGGTCAGCAATCTCAACATTTGTTTGCTCCTTTCTTCTCAGTATCAAAGGATCCAAAACCTCTCAATTTTACCATGTAAGCTTTAAAATTAGTTTTCTGTTTTTACTTTCCTTTGTTGGTTGTATAAGGTAACAGTATTTTTAGCTCTTGTGCTATCGTAAGTTGTGGCTAAAAGACATTACAACTGGATTAATGATCATGAGAGGGCAATCAATAGGTTTAAATCAAGGGGGTCAGTCCTTTATATTAACAGTTCGGAGCTGAGTCAAATTATCAACCACTGAGCAATTTGTTTTAACTGTTTGCCAAGACATCCATAGAGCAGCACTTCTCAATCTTGGTACTACTGACTATTTGGGCCAGATCATTCTTTTTGGAAATAGTGGGTTGTACTGTGCTCCATAGGATTTTAGAAGCATCCCTAGGCCTACCTACTAAATGTCCACTGCTCCCCACAAGCTGTGACAATCAGAAACATATCTTTAGATATAAGATGTCCTTTGGGGGCAACACTGCCTCTGTCTGAGAACGACTGCCTTACAGTATTTCTGAAAACAGTATTCTGTGAAATATTACTCAGAAGTTCAAATGAGTTTGGGAAAACACATCTTTTTCTTAGTTTCAATGCTTATAAACCAATTAAGGGATTTAAGAAGTTCTGCAGTGAAAAAAAAAAATCTAGTTTCTCAAACTTTACTATTTGTAAAACACGCGGAAAAGGAAGAAAGTTGTTTTCCAAAGGATTTACTGTTGCTATTTGTTCTTTAACTTGCGATGTAGAAAGATAAGCTTGTAGACACACATGATTAATGACACCATAAAGTTTACAATCTTCCATTATGGACAAAGATGTAAACATTTTAAGAAATATAAAATATAACTTGAGTATTAAACGCTTAGGAAACATAATTCATCAATTAAATTCACCTGTAACTTGCAAACCTGAACAGAAATCACACAAGTATTTACACAGCTAGATGTAATATTCCAAAAGCTGATCAGCTACAGTACATACAATATTTAGCAATAAGATTAAGCTATATTTAATTATAATATTAAGTGAAACTATTACGTTAAAATTATAATAAACTATCTTAATTATATTTTAACAAAACTGATCTTACATAAAGTTCACCCTGTTCAAACACAAATATCATTGCATAATTAATTCTTTTGATTATGACTGCCCAGGACCAAGAGTCTGCAAACTACCAACTGCTACATATTTTTGTTATGACCATATATTAATACTATTAATGGTATACTAAACATTTTAAACTCATAATAGATAATTTATAATACCTTGGCTTCTAGGAACTTCTCACTCACAAGAGCAAGGGCATGACTCAAGATTCATTTTTTTTTTTTGTGGCTAATATTTATAATGAAATACTTTAAAAAATAGTCCTAGCTTTGGCTCTGCTACAGTTTGAGCCATCTGCCCTTCCATTAACTCCAACAAATTTGATTAAATAAAAAAAAGCAAAAGTGTTCACCAAATTTTTATTGTAGAGTACTTGTCAATAGCAAAATAAAGCTTCACATATAATAGCTTAGCTATCAATGATATACTGCAGAGCTATTAAAAACAATGAGGGCAGTGAACCATATACTGTATACAAGTCTGAGATTCCCACAAAGTATTCTGAGATGAATAAAAGCAAATTGCAAAATGTGTAATATAATTGCACTTTTGTTAAAGAGAGAAATATTCCAGCTATGTGCATACAATGACATACTTTAGAAACACACACACTAAATGCTATGAGGTGTGGTTAGGAAAGGACAAAGAGAAGATTTCACTTTATATTCTTCGGCTTTTGAAATATTAAGCTTACAGTAAAACATACAAACCCTACTCATACAGTAAAAACAAATTTAATAAGAAACTATGGAAGTCTCCTTTTCCCCCAAAACCACCATCACCATCATCATAAAAGGTTCTACTACCCACTTGTAGCCTCTGGAGTTTGATATTTTCTATAGTTAGTTTATTTTTAAATACACCAGACTAATTTCTATTTTTATGCATCGAGGAAGTATTTCACATATCTAAGATTTAAACAAAATTTCCCCATATTTCTAGATTATACACACACTTGAAAATAAACAGGTGAAAGTAATGAAGACAGTAAACTACAGAATTGAGTATCAAGTCCAATATAAATTCTGACAATAAATCTAATTAATATACCTAGCAAGAATCTCTGAACAAGTAGTTCCATTTAAGAAAATTCACACCCCTTATTGTAAAATATATTCATAAAAATTGAAAAACATTACATCTAGTCTATTAAACACACATCCTACACGAGTCTACCTCCAAGAAATACCCATTAAGGTTAGTCTTCCACACTGCTTTCTCCATACATTTATGCTTACGTTTGTATTTTTATAACCTTTAAAAAATTTTTTACATCCCCTTAAAAATAACTCACAAACATTATTAAAACATTTTAAAACAAGGTTTCTTAAAAATTACCCAAGATTAAATTAAAATGTTTTATGGCAGAACAAAAATGTTTCTCTATACAGTAACTGTTCAGTCAGGTACTCTGTTCCTTCAATTGTTAACATTCCTATTAACCTAGTACATATACTTCATCCTTATTCCAATGGCTAATTTAAAGATATTTTTGGTTATGTACCAGAGAGAGCTGAAATGAACCCTTTCATTACTTATGCAGTTCCTAGCTAAGTCACTTTATACTTCACACTTCTTAGAGGAAAAAGGATAGCTGGTATGACTAATCTCATGCCCAAGTTCAAGCATAATGCTTGACACATAATAATCGCAATTACCAACAGTTACAGTTGATCAGATGCTTTAATTTGACATTGAATGAGAAGTCTTGGTTGTACATTTATTCCCCATGTGTCAAACTAATCACCTTGGTATTAAGTCTGGGATAGAAATTCTCATTCCCATACATCTATACACTTAATTGAATATGAACATGTCTAAAGTCTCAAAAATGTGTCATTCAGCAACTATACTTCTAGGAATTTAGATTAATAAATTAAGGACTGAAAATTTTAAAAGGTATTATTACATCATTATTTGCAAAAACAAAATATAAACAACATGAACGTCTAACAGGATGGATTAAATTTAATGATTATATAAACATGAAAACTGGTGGAATAGAGATATATTTTCATAGAAATATATTATCAAACACAATACAGTATAAAGTGCATATTTTCTTTAAAACAAGCACAACTATCTGGAAGTTATATTTCTAAGTAGAAGAATTACAATTCTTTTTTTTTTTTTTTTTCCGGCACCGGGGATTGAACTCACAACCTCGCGCCTACCAGGGCAGGCACTTAAGGCACTGAGCCAAACTCCCGGTCCTGGTTTTTTTAGGCAGGGTCGCACGATGTAGCTCAGGCCGGTCTTGTTCTCGAGTTGTAGCCCAAGCCGGCCTCGAACTCACAACGCTCCACCTACCTCAGCCTCCTGAGTGCTGGGATTAAAGGCGTGCGCCACCACGCCCGGCTAGAATTACAATTCTTAACACCTTTTTTTTTTTCCTTTGGTACTGGGAATCAAACTCAGGATCTTGCACTTGCCAGGCAGGCACTGTGCCACTGAGCTAAACTCCCAGCTCAACAACTTCTTTTAATGTGCCTATATTTTCCAAGAAACATACATTATTTATGTAATAATTTTTAAATTAAAGAATTGCACTCAGTGCCATAAGCACCTGCCTGGCAGGCACGAGGTTATGAGTTCGATCCTCAGTACAAAAAAAAAAGAAAAAAAAATTGCAGATAGATCTTTTTCTGTTCAATTCACACATAATGTTAATTTGTTTCCACTTTTGCAGGAAATGAGTCTATTACAAGCACTCTGCTATATACTAGATTTGCTTTTTCGTGGTTCCGTACTAGGTACTAAACCCAGGAGTGTGGTATTACTGAGTTACACCCTCAAGTGTGTGCACCATGTTGTACTCAAATTGGATCTGAAATTTCTTGTCTCTCTTTGCTTCCTGGCCACCACAAAGTGAGTGTCTTCTTTTGCCACAAGTTTCTACCATAATGTACTGCCTTGCCACAGCTCAAAATCAATGGACTGAAACTTTCAAAACTATGACCCAAAACAAACTTTTCCTAATTAAAAGTTCACTATCTCAAGTATTTCATTAGAGCAATGGAAAGCTAACATAACACTCCAACTTCACATAAGGTGGGTCTGAAGCATAGGATGAATTATTTGCCCTTAATTTTTATCACAAACTTAATGCTCTTTTTCATAAAAATTGTGCTTCTTGGCTTAGAAAAGGGATCCTCCTTTGTGTACATAATCAAATGTTAAAGAATGAAACAAGTGTAAAGAGGTATGCACACTAAAATCAACTAAATCGAACATTTCCTTCCTCTTCACACAATTCCTTTATAAAACAATATTAATGTATTAATATATAATACAAATATTAAAAATGTCTGTATTAACATATATAATACAAATATTGAAAATATGTCTGTCATATTGACATCAGCAACTGGACTATGGAATACACTTTCTGCAAACCTAATTTAACACATCATTAAATGTGATGTATGAGGGCAGTTAAAGATCCTATAATAGTAATGTTTTTATCATAACGGGCATACTTTGCAAGTGAATAAATACACTGGGACTAGGAAGAGTCATGTCTTCTCTCAGTAGTTAAGCCCTACTAAGTAAACACAGTATAAGAGCACCACCAGACTTCAGTCAAGTATTTGTGCTTGGTAACAACAAAAGATGTACTCCTGATGCAAATGACAGTGTACATACAGTAACAGAAAAGATCAGAGTCGCAGATGCAAATTAAATGAGAAAACAAGCTTTCCACCTTAGAAACTTTGTAGTTTAGATTTGACTCACTGAATCTAAATGCTGTATTACTATTAGCATTTAAACACATAAACTGGAAATATTACATTAAATCTCAATCACACAGAACAAGCCAATGATGAAAATTTCTGAAACACTGTAATTTTTAAAGAGCTCTTTCTGTAAAACCACCATGCTCTGTTAAATGTCATTTACTGCTAAAGAGAATTCCAAGCCTAGAAATGCAGTATCATTCTTACAGTTCTGGCTTCTGAAGTAGAATAAGGTTTTAAAGTACTAGGAGAAATGTCCACCTGACCGCTCACTTTTTTCCTACAGGTTGAATCACTCAAGTCAGATTGTCCCCATTATGTTCTACTTTGCTAAAAGAGTTTAATGTCCTGGCCTTTTGCTGGCAAAAAGCCTTATTTGTTGTGACATAAAATCGTAAAGAGATGAATTCATATGTAGTTCATAATCAGCCTCTTATTGTGCATAAAAAAGTCAGGGAAAGATGCAAAAAGGAGGGAAAAAAAAGAGTTCATACACTACTGTGAGGATTACCTGACCTACATTTATATTTAAGGATGTAAACACCCGAAATTTCAATACAAGACATGTAATGGGTAAATTTAGGGGAAAAAGGGAATAAAACATTCTAGAATATTCTTGGAAAGAAATCAAAGCACAGACTGCAAGTAAGCCGTTCTTCAACAGCTATGTATTTTAACTACTCATGGAATTGTAATTATTGGGGCATTTAAAGATCATTTAACACTGACCCTAGTTAAGCTCAGTCTTGTATTTAAAATATATTTTGGACTATTCAGAAGAGTCAAATACATTACTTTTCATAAAAAGCAATGCATGAACAGAATTTTCCTCATAAAATTACAGGTAACAGAAGCCGACAATGAGATACCTGTATTAGTTTTTCATATCCCGGTATTACCTAAGTCATGTTCTTTGCCAACAAACTTCCCAGACCAGAGGAACAACAGAACATGTGGCAACGTGTTTCTATGTCATAATGCCATTCCTAAGTCTTCCATCAAGCGTTCATAATAGCAGCACTTCACAATCATGTTCATACAAGGACAGTCACCTCTGACTCTCCAACAATTCAGTCTAGAAATATGCTTTGGGTCGTAGAATCTAACCCCACTAATTTCCACTGATTGACTTACAAGACCAGTACATAAGCCAAATGACTTCCATTCGAGTCTGTATTAGTGCACTATAACACTGCGCCCTTGGAAACTGGTCAGATGATCTCTTTTCTCAAGGGGGATCGGGGCCAGATGAACCTGCAATTCATCTTCTCAAGTGTGCAGTCTAAGCTGTCTCTCCTTACTTTTCTGCGGGAAAGCTGTCACCCAGGAGACGCGGGCAGGAGAAAGGGCAGAATGCAGAGCGCAGAATAATCCCGCGCGAGCACGGGCGGGCGCCCGGGGCCCCTCCTTCCCACTCCGGACGCCGCAGCGGCCCCACACCGGCCCCTCGGCGAAACCTGCGGCGGGGTCGCTGACGGCGTCACCGAAGGGAGATGCGCCAGGCAGCGAGGCCCCGGTCCTCGCAAGTAGAGCGGTGCTGCGGGCGAGGAGTCCGCCTGCACCCGGGCCGCGCCGGGGGCTGCACCTGTCAGCTCCGGGCTCGCGCTCGGGGGACGCGCAGGGGCCGGCGGGCAGCACACACCTCAGGGCCGGACGAGGACCAGAGGGCACTTACGGGGTACACCTGTCGCTGTACTCGTTGGCGATGGTCTCAATGCCGCCACTCCTTGCTACGGCGATGTAGCAGTTGAGAAAGCCGAGGTCAATGCCAACCACAGACATCCCGCCGCCTGATGGTCGGGCTGTCGGCGCTGAAGCCTCGGGTGCGGGAACCGCGTCCTCTGGTGGGCCGTTTCTGCTGGGATTGCGACTCCTACGAGAAGCAAAGAGACAGGACCCCAGGTCGCCAAGTCTGAAAATACGGCAGGGCGTCAGGAAACTGCAGAGAAGGTAGAGGCCGCCCGCGCCACTGCCTCCGCCGCGTCCTGCCGCCTGGGTCTCTCCACTGCGGCTCGGACGCCTCCAACCGGCAGTTACTGGGATCTGCGCCTGCGCGCTCTGCAGCCGGGGAGGCTCGCGAGCCGTAGCTCTGCGCCGGAGGCTGCTCCCAGCCTCGACTTCGGCCGCTTCCGTCAGCACTCGGGCAACGGCTGCCGGAGGGGCTGTGGGTTCGAGAAAGATCTGGAAAGCGGAGCCGGTCGGGGGCGGATGGGAGGGGTGAGGAGACGGGGCGGGCCGGAGGGGAGGCGGGGAGGCGGCGCTGGCTCGTTGGCCTCTGCGCGGCAGCTGGGCGACCTAACTTGCTGCGAGGCGGTGGCTGTGGGCAAACGCCGGGACGCAGCCTTCTCGGCGGTGTCGGCGGTGCCGCTCCTGCCGCCGCCCCGCCCCTCCCGCGCAGAGCCCGCCGCCACCCGCGCACCCACCAGCCGCCCCGAGGGGCCGTGTGCCGCGGGCGCTCGTGGGGGCGCGCGGGACCCCGCCGCCCGCTTTGTGAGGTGGCGCCCATTGTGCGGCGCTCGGCGACGTCCGGCCGCGCAGCCCTAGAGCCCCCCGCGCTTCAAGAACTGCACCTTTCCAGGGTTTTCCTTCCAGTTTGAAACGGCGGAGCCAAACTTGTGTCAAGCAGCGAGCACGCAGACAACTTTCCGTTCACCAGTTTCCTTCACCGCTTTCCCTTACCTCAGTTTTGCAGAAATGACCTTAGTCGGTCACCGGGCCCGGCCCAGCCTGTGCGCTGGCCTCCTGTTGCTGCCCTGGTGCCATAATGCCCGTTGGACATCTCTTGCCGGTGTCTGCAATTTAATCAAGTTACATTTTATACTCACAAAGTTTGGTTGTCCTGTACCTCTCTGATCACTTCTTTGTGTAATTCCTCTTTCTTCTCCAGTTCTTGGGACCCCAATTCCATCTGGTCCAATTGTTCGTGTGTCTCCTGTTCCTTATTCAATTCTTGATCAGGTTCCTGTTCCACATTGGTGGCCATCTTGAAAATAGGTGTGGGGTTTCCCCCCGATTCTTTAGTATCCTCACTGTCCCTAGCTGACCTCTTCTTAAAAGAACTTAGCCGTTTTACTATTAACAGTGCTGCTATAGCAGCAGCGGCAAGTGCGGTTATAGCTCCTGCTGTTGTTGCTATGATGACTGTGACATCCATGTTCAATGCCAATACTGAAGAAGCTGGAATGTATAGCCTTGCTTCGGCTCTTGGCTCTCTAAAGAATCAGGCCTCTCCATTTCGGACTACAGAGGAGACCAGCTATGCCAGGGTTGATACAACCCTCTGAGCTCCAGCAAGATTCAGCTTCCCAGCGGGCAGTTCGAGAGAAGACTGAGCATTCCATGCTGCTGTGCCTTGACAGAACCCTCGGCCCTCTGGATTCCACCTCTAACTGCCTCTTGCAGCCATCATTTTCCCTAGAAGGATTATGATTTCCCCCATCATGTAGATTTGTTTCTGGATATCCTGAGATTCTCCAGGAACCCTATATTTAACTGATTCCATTTATTTATCCATGATGTCTATAAAAACAGGCATAAAAAATTTTCAATCGAAAGAACATATAAAACATCAAAAAAAAAGTTAATGCCAGGAGCGAGGAGTTATCTATCATATTCCTTAAAATTAATGAGAGGACATGAAAGTACCCAGCAGCTATGAACAGGACAGGCTTTGGAGTTACATGAATTTAGCTTCTAGTTCCAGGTTTACCTTACAGCCTTTGGCAAGTTACTGAACTCTCCAAGTCTCAGGTTGAAAGCATGTTAAAGTGATAAATATATCCACTGGACTTTTTATGATTAAATTATGTAACATTGGTGTTTTCTTTATAAGAAAGGCTCTGGGCGTGGTGGTGCAAGCCTATAATCCCAGCCACTTGGGAAGGCTGAGGCAGGAGGATCCCAAATTGAGCTTGGTGTAGAAAACTTAGTGAAATAATCGAAAGGTGTTAAAAAAAATAGTGTGGTAGCAGTGTTAATATGGATTACAGCAAGATGAGATTGTATACAAAATGGTCACTTTGGGAGCCTGTGACAGACTCATAATTTTCAATCAATTACAAACTATTTCCACCTTCTTTATAAATACATATGGCCATGTGACTAAAGTCTGACCAATATGTGAACGTGATAACATGCATCTTCCATCTCACCTGGTTAAAATTCCTTCCTCTTGGTCTATCTTTCCTCTTTCTAGGTCTTGTGCGTTTTCTACTATGTGGATATGCATCATGCTCTAGGACAATGGTTATTTACTCGAGGCTCCAAATCCTCAAGGGATTAATAGAATTAAGGGAAAGTCAGGTCTTGAATTAACCTTTATCTGAAATGTAGGCAACCCACTTCTGTCTCTCTCTTGGACAAAAACTTCCTTTTTCTCAATAAATATATTCTGCTCTTAAAAAAAAGTAACATTTCTTTTGATTATGAATATAGGCACAGCTCACAGTAGTATCAGTAACGATGATTCTTCCTATCTAGAAATCAAGTATTTTCATACTTTATAATTGTTAGATATATCTTTAAACGTTGTCATATTAGCTTTAAAATTACATGAATTACTAGGCTCTTCTTACTGAGTTTAAAGTACGTATTTATCACTAACTTGTATTTTTTTCCCCTTTTTGAGATAGGGTGTTGCTACGCAGTTCATGCTGGCTTTGAGCTCACTTTGTAGCCCAGACTGGTCTCGAACTTGCAACAATCCTCCTACCTCAGCCTCCTGGAGTGCTGGGATTACAGGCGTGTGCAGCCATGCCTGGCTACTAGCTGGTATTTTTAATAACTATATTTCAAATACTGTTTCCTTTTTAATCTGAAGTATTTTATATATTTAAAAAATTCATTACAAGAAAGGGTTCTGATTTTACTAGGTTGGCTAAGATGTCTATGGCACAAAAATGGTTTCAAATCCCTGCTTTGGGGAATTAAAGCAAAAGACTTAAGGGAGTGTCTGAAGTTCATTTGTGCTGTTGGCTTGCATTGCCAACTTCCCAACTATTACATAAGAGAAACATCTGTCTTGTTTAAACCACTGTGAATCTCAGTCTGTTACAATTTAGCCTTTACCTATTAGGCTATTAAAATATAATTTGTGTGACAGTAAGTTCTAAATAAGGCAATGGCAGTCAAAGTGGAAAGAAAAAACAAGAACTATTTAGGAGGTAGAATTTGTAAGAGTTGGTGACCTATTCGTTATATGAACCAACATAAGAGGAACGCAAGGAAGACTTCCAGGATTTTAGTGCTGCTGACTGGGTAGAAGGGACATGCACTATTAATACAGATAAGGGAAAGAGAAACAAGTCTATAAATTAAGATGAGTTAGGAAATAGAAATACTGGGTTAGAGAAGCCTCTGACACATGCTAAGAAAGACATGCAAGAGGCAGGCAGAAATATACATCTAAAAAATCTAGAGAAATCTAGGCTAGGGAGTACTCTGAGTGTCACTGGCATACAGATGGTATCTGAAACCTAAGCTAGAGAAGAAATGAGGTAGAAAACAAATATAAAGTTAGAAGAGTGAGTAGGACTGACCCTAGAAAATACTAACATTTAAACAGGCAGTGGAAAGAATTTCCTTTGAATTCACATTTAGGTCAATCAGCTATGAGGAATAAAGCCATCAATTTATTTATGTAGCATACTGCTTATATATGAACAAAGGACCTATTTTGGAAATTTTAAATTTGAGGATGTCAAAGTCCTAATTATTTTTAAAAAGCATCAATCCACAGTACGAATATAAAATATTAAAAACTTGAGTGGCCTCTGGCCTCTTAGTACATATTTTCATTTCCCCACCCACCAGTAAAGCCTACTATGAGAAAAAGCTGAAATTAACCAAATAAAAATAAATGTAGTTTCAGTGAGTATAGATTATCAAATTAAAAGGTTATCTTGTCATAGGGAAGATGTATTTTAATGAACTAAATAAAAAGGAACTAAAAGAATGAAGTTCTGAGAATGAAATTTTAGGTACTGTTTGGGAAGATAGTCCTAAAGCAGAAAATTATGTCTTACACAAGACTCTGTAAGATGTAGACATAGGAATTTAAGATAAAAATCATATTCATTTTAAATATATTTTGGCTATGTATTTTCCAACATTGGTGTTAACATTTAGCAAAACTATTTCCTTATGAAATCTGTATTCTGACTTTGCTCACTGTAAATCATCTCTCAACAACATTTTATATTAATATAGTTTTAGCTCAGCCCAAGATACTAAATAATATTTTTATCTATACATCTCATAGCCTTCATAGATTTTGGTTTAGCAATTTAGAATAAACTGCCTTCTACTTATGCCTTTCAGAATTTTAAAGACTTCTTTTGCCAAGAGTGGTGGCACACACCATGTTCCCATGTATTGAGTAATTCAGCATGACACTGTCTCAAAATATAATTAAAAGGAGTGGGAATGTAGCTCAGTATTTTCTGGTTTAAACCAATAGTACTGTTGGTATAAAAAATGACTTCTTTCCTATAAGCATTGCTTTGCACAAATTAAAATTTTTATACTATTTTCTTAATCTTTATATGAGAAAATATTTGATTATTTTAACTTTCTTTGATGTTATAGTTTAGAAGGAAAGTATTTTATATTTTGTTTCTGTAACCTGGATTATGTTGACCACTGAAAGAAATAATGGAGAATTTTCAAATTATTTTAAGTGATATTACTAACATATTAAAAAAGTACATATTTTCTTTGAAATATACTTTGAACCTGTACACCAGCAAGTCTGCCTGTTCCACTATGCTGACTTTCAGCCTCACAAAATCTCTCTCCAGTTTATCCAATTAGCTTAACATTATTTTACATATTGAAACATTGAAACACTGGGTATTTCAAATGTACTATCTTCCACAATATCTCTGGAAAAAAAAACAGAATCTTGTACAAAACCTTAGAGAGGCTTGTATTTCTCCACAGAGAAACATCTTTTGTTCTCTCTCTCATGACAAAAGTTTTCCGATCTGCTTACTAAAAAAGTTAAGGGTGGTGGAAAAAAGAGCTCATTTACAACAGTTTTAAACTTCCTTTTATTGATATGGAATACAAAAACTAATTTTCAAGGGGATATTTTTTGTTCCAAGATATATTCACACTTGGTAAGACTTTATTGTAAAGACAGTTAGCAGATAAGCCATTTTATGTTTTTTATTTTCCAACCAATTTTACAGTATCACTAAAGTCATCATCAAATTTTAATGATCAGATCTATAATCTGTGTTTATCAAAAGCCACATGACACTGTAAGTACCATACATAATAATACCTGAGTTGTCTTGGAAAAAAGCTTATTTATTCCTACAGATAGATGACATCTCTTGATAAACTTTTAAGAAATATTTCTTATACTGTATGATTTTCAGAAGATCGGAAAACAGCTATATTAAATGAATAGCAATTTAAGAAAATATGCTTTCATTTCTTAGATTTCAGCATTATATAATTTTCATAACAAATTTAAGGAAATAATTTTAAACAAATAACATACACTACTTATAAGTAAAATGTCTCATTCCAATGAGTGTAAGTAGGAAACATACATTTATCTGATTTTAAATATTTAAATCCTTGAAGGTTTACGCTTTATTGCAGAAGTAGCACTTTAAGACACACTGACAGTAATAACATCCTACCAAAATTTATACAAATGGCAGCATGTAATTTATATGTTTAACAGGTTAGATGCATGCATTTTTCAATTTAATCTCCTGATGAACCACCTCCAATATCAATGTTAAGGAATTCTTTAATTTTATCATATAACACCAACACCAAAGCACCCCCTGTGCCACGAAGGATGTTGGAGAAGGCACCACGAAAAAATGCATTGATTCCCTCATTCTGGTATATCTTCACAAAGCAGTCTAAGGTTCCTTTATACTGCCGTTCGGCCTCACCACTCTATATAAAGAAAAACAGTTTTACATTATTTTGACATTAGGTTTTTTATCAGTAATAAAGATAAATAAGATTAACACTATGTTGAATTAATTAGCTTATACTGAATACTGTACCTTGTGCTCTGAGAATATTATTACTTTTCAGGCATGTTTGAAAACTTACCTTACACCAAAGTTAACGAATGTCAAAAAATGGCATTACACAGACGACACCACAATTGAGAAATTAAGAGCAAAAAAGATGACTAGAAAAATGTGTATTTGAATATCAGAGAAAAAACTTCTTAGAAAATACTGAAAACCAAACAATCATAACACCCTTCACTTAAATTTGTAAGATACAGTTTGAGTGTTAATTTATAGGAAAATTAATGACCTTAATATTAGAAATCAATGAACCTAGACATTTTTAGAAAGAACAATCTAAAAAAAGTATAGATAAACAGATATAAGCAAATAACCAGCAGTTTAAAAAGGGAAATATACAAAGAAAATACAGATAATAGAAAATAAATAAAAGAAAACACAAAAAGTATGCAATTCTTGAAATCCTTTGTGAATAAATTTCTGCAAACAACACTGGAGGGAAAAAGACAGCAGGCCACAAGATTATTAAAAATGGGAAAGGTAGCATAAATGAAGATGATCCAGAGATAAAGGAAGAGCACAATATGCAAAGCTTTGTGACAACTGTCTTTGAAGAAATAGATAAATTTCTAGAAAAGTATAATTTATCAATAGAGTGGGAAAGAAAATGAAACAATATTATAACCGTTAAGAGTATTCAGTCTGTTCTGTTATTCAAAATAGACTCATAGAGAAAACCACACATCCAGATAGTGTCATGTGAGTTCTACTCAATATTCAATGAACATTTTCTTACACTCTTAACAAAAATTATTCTAGAGAAGAAAAGTGGGAAGACTTCCAACATATTTTATGATGTTTGAATAGTTGATACAAAAGTCAAACTATGACAATACAAGGAATTAAAATACCAGTAATGTTAATGAAATATGGATACCAAAGTCCTGAACGAAACTCATTAATAAAATCCTGAAAGGAATACAAAACATAATACATCATGACAAAGCTAGATTTACCCCAGGCATTCAAGGTAAACTTAACTCTGGAAAAGAGATTAGTGTAATACAATATAGTAACATTAGAAGAGAAAAATGACATGATCATCTCAATAAATACAGAAAAAGGACTGCCATTCATGATTAAAAATTCTTTTAACTTAGTAAAAGAAAGTAACTGCCAATAACACAGCAGGTTAACTACAAAAATTCCACATACGGCACTAAATTACGTAACACTAAAGGCATTCTTAGGTTGTCAGTTATTACTTCTTCAGTATAAAACTGAAAAAGAGATCCTGATGAGTGTAGATAGGCAGAAAAAAAGGTGTAAGAATTGATAAGGAAGAGAAACATACACTATTATTAACTTATTATTTAGGTAAATAATCATCAGAAGTGTGTACATGTAAATTAACATTTGTAATAGGGTTAGCAAAGTTGTAGGGCATAAAATTAAAATATAAAAATTAAACAGTACGGTCATATGATGAATTGGGTACCCCTCAAACCATGTGTTGAAGAACTAAGCCCCAATACTTCCGAATGTGACTGTGTTTGGGGACAGGGTCTTTAAGGATAATTAATGTTAAATAAAATCATTATAGTGATCCTAATCTAATAAGATTGTCCTTATATGAGATGGAAGAAAGGAAGGCCCATGAGAAAACAAAGGAAGACGGCAAACTAAGACAAGGCGAGAGGCCTTCAGAAGAAACCAAACCTGCCAACACCCTGCTCTTAGACTTCTATCATTCAGAACTATGAGAAAATTACCGCGAAGTCATCTAATTTGTGTTACTTGTTATAACAGCCTTACCAAACTGATATTTTCTCTCACACACATGGTTTTTTCTGTACCACTGTAAGAGTTAAGGTGTAGAGATCACGCTCTTTTATCCTTGGAAGAGTAGGAACTATGTTAAATACTACTTTCATGGCTTTTTTCTTTTGGTTTTTTTTTTCTTTTTTTGGTGGTACTAGGGATTGATCCTAGGGCCTCTGAAACTAAACTGAATCCCTAGTACCCCTTCTTTTTTTTTTTTTTTTTTAAGACAAGGTCTTCCTGTTAGCCCAGGTTGACCTTGAACTATGTAGCCCAAGCTGAACCCCTGCTTAGCATCCCAGAGTGCTTCCATTACTGGCATGCACCACCACACACTGCTTCCATGTATATTTTCTAAAGAAAAAAAATTTTTTTCCAGTAGTGGGGATTGAACCCAGAGCCTTTCAACTGAGATACAGCCCAAGCTCACATTCCATTTTTTAGTTCCCAATGTAGAATTTTGATGTTTGAGGTGATGGATATGCCAATTATCCTGATCTGACTAGTACACATGGTATATATGTATTGAAATATTACACTGTACTCTATAAAACTTTATAATTATTAATTAATATGATTTTTTAAAAGTCTGTCAATGTAGTAAATTAATTCTAGTATACCAGGAAGATGAAACACAGATTTTAAAGGAATAACTCTTAGGATTGTCTACAAGTGAAGTAAAAAAGGTCAGTTTTACCCTTCTGGGTGGCTAAGCAGGTTCTTCTGAGACCATTTTATAAATGATAAAAACAAGGACCAAATTTCCTAGAATTGTTTTGAGAATTTAACAAGTCACAGTATAAAATGCTTGAGACGGTATATGGCACATAGAAATACATTACTATTTTAGATTTCTGGTCTTATTATTATTATTATTGTTTTTGTGGCACTGGGGATTGAATTCACAACCTTGTGCCTGCCAAACAGGCACTTAAGCCACAGAGCTAAACTCCCAGCCCTAGTTTTTTGAGGCAGAGTCGCACTATGTAGCCCAGGCCGGCCTTGCGCTCATGTTGTAGCCCAAGACGGCCTCCAACTCACAATGCTCCACCTACCTCAGCCTCTCGAGTACTGGGATTAAAGGTGTGTGCCACCATGCCCGGCTTGGCCTCATTATTTTCACTTGGTCTCATAAAACTTACAATCTGGCTGAAGCTTTTTAAGCTCTACCTCAATCACCCTCCCACCCTGTGCTTAAAATGTTCTCTGTTTTGAAAAAGCCTATTCTTGGAGATTTTGCTCTCCAAGAAGCCACATATAATCACTTCAAACATCTGGGTACCCCTCCCTCTATGTATTCCTAAACCCTATGCACATTTTTATTTAAAGAATTAATTGTATATCTTCAGTATTAGATTATGAGTTTGGGTATAGGTTCCATCAACTCAAAAATTTAATGAAGGAATTCTTGTAACAAGTAGCAGCAATGGAGGTGGGATATATCAACATTTGGGTTTAGGGGTTTATAACACAGGTCATTATAAACAAGTTCTCATCCTTGAAGTTCAAAATTATTTACATTAATCAAAATATACTGTAATAAATGATTATATCAATGGTTTATAACTGGGCATAATTCTACTTAATCTAGTGTTCTAATTCAAATAGATATACTCATATAATCTCTGTCATCTCCCTCTACCCCTTAAGTGTACTTCTACAGGAGAAAATATTTCTGTTCTGATGGCAGATGAAGAAGCAGCTTTGCTGGATGGTGACTACTTTATCTGAAAGAATGTAAGAGAATATATCATAGTATTTACATTAGTAAGTCAAACAAATGACTTTGAATACACACTTCTCAGATGAACAAGTACAAACAGCAAATATATACATGAAAAAATGTTCCACAGCACTGGTCATTCGAGAGATGCAAATGAAAATAACAGATTCCACCTCACCTCAGAAAGAATGGCTAGTATTAAGAAGTCAACCAATAACGAACGCTGGAGGGGCTGTGGAGAAAAAAGAAACTCTTCTCCACTGTTGGTGGGAATGCAGGCTGGTGCAACCACTGTGGAAGTCAGTGTGGAGATTCTTCAAAAATGTAGGATTGGAGGTCCCATCTGACCCAGTTATTCCCCTTCTGGGTATTTTCCCAAAAGAATTAAAAACATCCTACCACAGTGATAAATGTTTACCTATGTTTATAGTTGCCCAGTTCATAAGAGCTAGATCTTGGAAACAACCTAAATATCCCCCAACTGAGGAATGGACAAAAAGATGTGGTATTTCTATATAATGGAATACTACTCAGCTATAAAGAATGATAAACTAGACATTTTCACTCTTAAATGGATGCGCCTTGAAAATAAACTTCTCAGTGAACTAAGTCACACATATGTAACCATCTCATTGCACTTGTGTGATGAACTGAAAGAAAATCTATCTATGCATATAAAAAATTAGTTAAGATAGTTAAAGAAAAAGAATTTTGAGTGAAAAGTAGTTTTCACAGGGTCATTTTCAGATTTCATTTTTAATGCGAATTTTTTTTGAAAATAATACAGCAGTCATAACAAAAAAAAGATAGTCATATAGCTGGTTTCTCTTGATTCATTGAGGGGAAAGTTTTATGCTAATAATTTTCTGGACAATGTTTCATGTCTGTATCTTATATCTTAAACAACTGCTGTGAATGTAACAATATGCAATGTGTTGATTATTGCTACTCTCCTATTGGCCTATTGTGAAATTCTTTCACTTTATTTTTCTCCTGTTTAAAATAATTTTAAAAAATGACTTATGCCTTTCTGCTAAAATTTCTCTGACACCATGTGAATAAGTTAGACTGAGATACCAAAGACATCAGAAAACTCAACTAAGCTTACAAGTTAAATATAAAATACCTGCATCATCATACGCCGTCTAACTGTGTCAAATGGGTAAGAGAGTATTCCAGAGCATGTAGTCACAATTTGAGCAATGAAAAATGACACAAGAAATGGAGTTTCCTTTGGTTTTGGTAATAAGCCCTAGAAAAGAAAAATGTACCAAGTAACCATCTAAATTTCCAAGATATTTTAAATTCTTAACTCACAGAATAATTTTTATAAATATATGAAGGAAGGTGAAATTGTATTTAAAATGCAATGAAAATCATTTGGATTTAATAACAGCAAGTTCAGTAAGAAAGGTCAGTGACATACATGACTGTATTTCAAAGGTATAGGTGGGAAAAAAAAGCATATCTGCTAGTAAAGGGATATATTCTTAATGAAACTGATAACTAAAAATGATGGCAGCCAATAACCAAAAAAGTTCCTTGTGAGTTGAAAAAAATGAATGAATGCCATTACCATAAACAGATAATTAGATGAGTAGCTGTAAAGCTCTAAACTAGTGGTGAAATATTCCCACATTTTATAACTATTGCAGGACACAATAGAGAAAAGCAGAGGGAAAGCAGATATACATTTTTGTATGATTAAACAAATATATGTGAGATGCTATAATTTCACTGTCTTAAAATGTATTAAAAATTGAAGTAATCTGTCCACATCACAATAAAAATGACACCCGACTACATTTATACTAATGAGGGAAGGTACAGATATAAAATCTTTCTCAAGTTTAACTTGTATTTAACAAATAATACTGATATTAGTTTCAATGCTTCCTTTGGGAGGCATTTTGCTGTAGTGATTAAGAGTATGGACTTTTTACTTGCTATTAGTAAGTAAATTATTTAACTTTCCCAGAATATTTATCACAAAAGTGAGTGTTTTAAACTATGCCAGAGAAACTAAAAATATAAACCAAAATGTATAATAGATACTGGGAAATGAGAAGAAAATGTTCAAATCAGAACAGGAACAAAGGAGAGGGGAGGGAAAGCAAAGAAGAGAAAACAAAAAAGAATAGAAGGAAAAGTGGAAATAAAGCTTTTATAAATAAGCAGGCGAAGAGGAGTTGAACGGAGGGCAGGTAAAGGGGAAAAAAGAGATAAGATGTATCATGTACAGGTACAAATTCTGAATGTTACTATGTTTAAAGTGTACCAGTAAAATTAATTTTAAAAAATAAACTATGCAAGAGCACTGTGAGGATGTAGAATACTTAACAAAGTTCCTAAAATGAAAAGGCAAATTGCAAACCAAGTTGGAAAATACAACACAGAATTTAACAGTATCTAGTAGATAGCCAACATACGATAAAAAGCTTTCCCACAATATCAAGCTATTAAATGCATTTATAATAAAATTAATGTAAAAGCAAAAAAACTGTTAGATGATTTTCTATGTGCTGAAGATTTGATTATGATACAAGCCTAATTAATGTTTCCATGTGTTATATGATGTAGAGTGCAAACACCATGAAAGCCTAATATTTTGATACATGCTTTATATGTAAATTCAGACCTATAATAGTTGTATTTTAATTGAATCATGATTAAATGGAATTTCATGCCTCATCATTTATTTTAATTTGCGTAACTAAAAGTAACATATCTACCAAGCATATTACTAATTAGAATTTTAAAAATGAACATTTATTTAACATAACCAAGTTAAAGCCCCAAATTACCTTAACTGTGTCATAAGCTCCAAAATAAGAGGCTCGGTACACAATGATGCCCTGAACTGAAACACCAAATCCTTGGTATAAACCAACAATTCCATCTGATTTTGCTATTTTCATAATACAGTCACCTAAACCCTTGAATTGTCGCTGTTCAGGGCCTAAAATAAAGCCATTAAAAACTATTAGTAACATTATATACCAAACACTTTAATCGAAAGTAAATAAACATTATAGAGATGTAAATAGTCTGAAACTTAGGCTGGGAATTTAGTTCAGCGGCACAAGCATTTGCCTGGCATGCGCGAGGTCCTGAGTTCGATCCTTGGTACTGAGAAAAAATTTCAAACTTTAACCTAGAAAAAAGGGACAAATCAAAATCCTATTCATGTAAGATGTTTAAGATTTCAAGAAGTATTTTAAAATAAATTAACTGAAAAATTAATCTCTTATAAAAGCAATCTAATTGAAGCAATCTGACTTAAAATAATTCATTAAAATTAGCATAAGTAGCTGTGCTTTGTGGTATACACTTGTAATCCCAGTACTCAGGAGGCTAAGGCAAGAGAATTGCCACAAGTTGGATGGGCTACATAATGAGTACAAGGCTAGCCTGAACTACACAGTGAGACTCTATCTCAAAAAAAAAAGAAAAAAAAAAAACCAAAATAAAAAATACAGGTACAATAAAATAAAATTACCAGAAGTTACTAGAAAATACTTACGTGAGGCAAAGGTAATCTCCAGGATGAAAGTTATACCTCTAACTTAGAGAGATAAGAATAAGGTACATGGAAAGATCACTCAGGAAAAAAATGAAATTGAATTACAAGCAGCTTCTGTGTTCATTCTTCTGTTAAAATGGGCCTTCCCCTTTTTAAAATTTTTTATTTTTTTGGCATAGGCGATCAAACGCATGACCTCATGTTTACCAGGCAAGCACTTTGAACCACTGAGCTACATCCCCAGCCTGACCTTTTTTAAGGTAAAAGATAAACTATACTTCAAGTGTTATGACTACCATGTGGTTGAGAATAAAATTCGTAGCTGTATTTGATAACACTATTGATACAACATAATAATATAATAAATTAACACATGGTCAAAAACACAAGCAAAAGTTAATATACCTAAAATTCCATACCTTTTCCAATATCGGCACCTAATCGGGTACGGGCAAAATCTAGTGGATACACTACACACAAGGATGTTGCTCCAGCAGCTCCACCAGAAGCCAGGTTTGCCAAAAACCATCTCCAGAACTGAAACATTAATTTTTTAAAAAGTCTTTATTTAACTACAGATTCCGACTGTTCAAAACATTTAGTATGTTTTATAAATGCTAAAAACCAGATATACAAGCTGCATTTATACAATTAAACATGTATGATGATACTCATATTACCTGTGGCCTGTTCCCCTCCCTTCTTCTCCCTTGTACTTCCTTCCTTCCTTCAGTCTGTTTCTTACTAGGCAGTGGGAGACATACAGTTTAGATGCTGATGTACTTTTTAGTGCAATGACAGAATGTCCTCCAGTGAAAGAGGCCACATGAGATAACAGGTACTTTAGACTAACTACGCCACTGTTTGTTAACGCTGTCATTATTTCCTCCCAAGCAAAGTTACACATGTATAAATATATACTTTTAGTGTACTTAACATATTCTGAAGTAACTCATGGACCCCGAATTAAGTACCTCTGACCTATAAAAAGGTCATAAAGTCTCACTTGGACACTGACCTTAAAAGGAATAAAAAACAGGAACATTTAAAAAAAAAGTGAGCAACAATAAAAAAAAAAGAGCAAACACAAAAAAGCAGGTACAATAATTACACAGATCAGGTGACTTCGGAGAGAAACACAAAGCATAATTTGCTTCCTAGAGCTATCTTTGGTTCAAATTCAAGTGTCAGTTAACTTAACGATTATTCTTTTTTTCCTGAATTTGACTCAATGTATTTCTTAAAACCCAAGTTAAACATGATATGCAGCATAAAGGTTTTGAAGTACATCGTAAGTTCCATTTAACACTGGGCTTTAGTTTTGCCCTTGTTTGGAGAACAAATTGGTAGTACAGTATTTTATAATGCCCCATTTTTATTTTGTAATTCTAGATGAATTAAATTTGAATAGCTTATTTTGAGGACAACAAAAAGCATTATGGTAACTATTGTCAGTTTTGTAAGGTTTTGAAGTCCTGTATCACTTATGTTGATTTTTGATTGGCTTTATTCTGTTTTATTTTCCTTGCTTTTATCCTCTTTAAAATACAGTAAAGAAAAAAAAATTTGAATAGCTCAAAAGTATGTATTTAATTATGGTTAGATGATAATATGAAAATTGGCAGATACCAAGTATAATGTGTTATACTTGGTTTAACTTAAATGAGTGCCATTTAAGTTAACTTAAATGAGTGCCATTTAAGTTAAACCTTATTGGTCACTAGTTCACCTGAGCTGTGGAAGTATGTCATGACTCCTGTTTAGATGTCCCCCCGAAGCCTTGTGTGGTCACAGGGGGCTTTTTTAGAGGTGGTTGAATCTAGAGTGTGTGATGCTGGAACTGATTCATGCTGCATTGCTGGGATCAAGGGAATTAGAACTAAGGGTGTGAGTGCCACCCACCCTGAGAAGACTTAACAGTATAAGAAATAGAAACAGCTGTGGTCACCCCTTGTTGCTTTACTACCTTCTGCCTGCCACAAACTGTTTCTCCTTTGTGATGTCCCTCTGCCAATTATGGACTAAAACCACTACAAACTATGAGCTAAATAAACCTTTCCTCCTTTAACTTTGGCTGCTGGGTATTTTGTCTCAGTGATAAGAAAAGTACCTAAGACAAAGTATAATTTTTTTTTGATAAATATTTAAAATGAACACTCTCTAGGCTCAGTAGGTTGCTTTCAACATTGAGGGCTTGTGGAAAAAGAAACATCTGAATTGGAACTGTTATGAAAAATCCAGGGAACAAGGTTACTTTAACCATTAAATACATTAAAGAAATATTCTAGTCAAGCTCAGGTTCTTGCTATATTCTCCTGCTCTTGTTTCTAATAATAATTTTAAGTCTCAGATAGCTTTGGAACTCCTAATTTTTTCTTGGCTTGAAATATCATTCTTAGTTTTATTTTAGGAAATACTTATTGCTTTATTCTCTAAATTCAGATTCTCTTTCATGAAATATTCTCTGATCTTCAACCTCTCTAAAACTTTATATAATCAGACCTTCTTCCCATAATCTATCAGAGAATTAAAGATGAATCACAGGACCAATATAATGTGTCAACAAGTCCTAGACTTTAAATAGTACTTACAATTATTTCCTATATTTAATTTATAATTATCTGTATTCATTTATACTTCTATAGACTGGGAGTTTCGTGGACTTTTATTTAATGCCATAACTGAGATATAATTTACACAATTTACCCACATAAAATATATGTCAATAAATTGTTAGCATATTATTATAAATTGTAACCATTAGAAGTTTTTAAACTTTTATTACCCCACAAAGAAACCTCACACTTGTTTTATGTCACTACGTCCTCCCTACTTCTCTGAATCCTAGGTAACCATTAATCTACTTTTGATCTCTATAAATTTGCCTATTCTGGACACAGTATATGGATGGAGTCATATACTATGTCATCTTTTACAGTAAATATTTTTCTCATTTAACAATGTTTTCAAGGTTTATTCATGTTGCAGCATATAATACTACTTCACTCTGTATTACTGCCAAATAATATTCTGTGTTAAGGATATACAGTACCACATTTATTCATTCACTTGTTAGTTGGGAAATTTGTGGGTTTTTTTTTTCACTTTTTGGAGGCCAGGATTATTTGTTCAGAATCTGTTTATTTCACAAAGCAAGTCAGAGGGTCTTGCTCAGATTAATTATTCAACTAATACTTAATAAAGTATTCAATTAATACTTAATAAAGTACAAGTACACTGGTGATACTACTTAAGTGTTCCAGACTATCATGACTTTTAAAGTGAAGTTCATCAGTTCTGTATAAATATCCATGTTTCAGAATCATACAAGACAATTAGATCAGGAGACTGCATGTGACACTGGGTAACTAATCCACAGAAATCTGGTAGAACAAGATGAGCTGGGCAAAGTCTTTCTTTCTTGGGTATCTGAGCACAGGTATCTAATCTTTTGGCTTGCCTTGGTTGCACTGAGTAAAGAGGAATTGTCTTGTGGGTGGTCTACACTCAAGTACTGTGAAATCAAGTCATGAAAAATATCACTGAAAGCCACATAATAATGTTAAAAGTTTATAGTCTTTTGGGGCCACATTACTAGCTGTCCAGGGCACATGCAGTTAATAGAAATGGAAAAGTTGTTAAGTAACATAAAAAATCTCAGACTTGAGACTTTGAAAGCTGTTGATAGATCGCCTACTAAAAGAAATCACAAATGTATAAACATATACTTTTAGTGTATTCAGGTATTCCTGAAGCATCAATGGATCACAGATAAGAAGCTCTGAAGTGTTGAAAGGTCATAAAAAAACTATTAAAATATTAATTTGGAGCTTACAAATTATAATAAGTAAGTTAAAAGTGGGCAATATTGAGAAAGACTAAATAAATACACAAAAATTAGGTAATTAAAGCAAGCCAGAATAGGTAATTTGGGTGAGTACAACAAAGGGTATAGTTTGGTCATGAGAAGGTTTGCACAGTGGCAGTATCACAGTCAATGAGGTTTACCTGAGGTGTGATTACTACTAGTTTGGTCCCTAGAGCTGACTTTGGTTTAAATTCAAACTGTCAGTATATCATTACAATAAATCATTTTTTCCCCGAGGCAACTTGCATCATTCTCTGCTTCTTAAAGTTAGTTCAGTGAGTTAAACCAAACATGACATGTAGCATAAAGGTCATAGAGTAGATCTTAAATTCTATTTAATCTTTTTTTTTTCTTCTTCTTAGGTGAAAGAAGGCAGACAACTGACTTTTTGGGTAGATAACTGGGTGAATATAATTTATCATTTAAATCAGGACACTTTTGAATATGAAAGAGCTATGAAAAAATGACATGGGCAGGCCCAATATGTGTGGTCAGCTTGTTGACAAGAAGAAAGGGAAGGGAGAATACAAGGAAGGAAAGAAGAGAGGAAGGAGACAAAGAACGTTAGAACTTGCTTATGCAGAATGATACTGGAAGTGTTTATGTAACAAAACCTGTCCCACCATTTTAAAATTGAAAATAAAATAGGCTCAGGAGAGGTAGTATGTAAGTTTTAATGAGTTTCAGTTACTGTAAATTAATAATTTAAAGTACTACTATATTGTAAATTCCTGCTGTTATTTATTTCTAGTTTCACTCCATTATGGTCAGAAAAGATACTTGATAGGATTTCAATCTCCTTACATTTGTCAAGTCTTGTTTTGTGGCACAACATACGATCTACCTGAAGAATTCTACAAGCATCAAGAAGAATGTGCATGGAATGTTCTGTGTATTTCTGCTGTTAGGTCCATTTGGTCTAAAATGTAGTTCAATTTCAATGTTTCCTTACAGGTTTTCTAGGTGGAGGATCTGTTCATTGTTTAGACTGAAATACTGAGATGGGCGTATGGTTTTTGTGCCCAAAGTTATTGATGTGTTGTGTTTATTGGTTTGTATCTGTTGAGCTATCCTTGTATCCCTGGGATGAATTTTACTTGATCATGATGAATCATCTTTTGAATGTGCTCTTATATTCAGATGGCCAGTATTTTGTTGAAGACTTTTATATCTATGGTCATCAAATATATTGGCCTATAGTTTTTTCTTTTTATTGTGTTTTTGGTATCAAGTTGATAATGGCCCCATGGAATGTGTCTGGAAAAAATTCCTCTTCGATTTTTTGCGATAACTTAAGAAAAACTGGTATTAGTCTTTACATGTTTGGAAAAACTCATCAGTGAAACTGATCCTGGGCTTTGTTTTGGTCGGAGATGTTTCATTACTGATTTCAATCTCATTTCTTGTTATTGGTTTGTTTAGGTTTTTTTTTTTTCTGTTCAGGATTTTCTTTTTTCATTCAGGTTTCTTATTTCTTCATAATTCAGTCTTTTTAATTTTTTTATTTTAAAGAGATTAAAACAAAACAAAACAGAACAAAGCAGATCAGAGCAAAACAATGCAAACAATACAGGATTTCAAAACGAGACAACAGGAAATCAACAGTGGCCACCATAATGTCTCTTGTTTTCTTTGAAATAGCTGTCCATATCGTCATACACAATGAATTCAAACAAAGCAAAATAGTATAAAACTGATCAAAACAAAAGAATGAAAGTATTACAGGCCCTCAAAAACAGACAATAGGAAAATCAACAATGGCTACCATAGTGTCTCTTGTTCTCTAAAAAACAGCTGTCCATACCTTCACACATACTGAAATCAAATAATATGAAACAGAAAAAACCAATCAAAACAAAGAATAAAAGCATTACTGGACTGCAAAACATGATGATAGGAAATAATAATTCAGTCTTAAGCCAAGTATGTCCAGGAATTTGTCCATTTCAACGTTTGTTGGCATTTAGCTGTTCATAATAATATATAATGATCCTTAGTATGTCTGTGCTTTCTGGTATAATGTTTCCATTTTCAACTCTGACTCTGAGTCTTTTCTTAGTCCAACCAAGGGCTTGGCAATATTATCTTTTTAAAGAATCAGCTCTTTATTTTATTATTTTTTGTGTCTATTTTATTTCTGATGTGATCTTTATTATTTCTATCCTTCTGCTAATTTTGGTTTTGGTCTGCTTTTTGTTCTTCTAGTTTCTTGAGATGTATTTCCAGTTACTTTACATTTTTATTGATATAAGTGTTGCTTATATACTCAGTTGTAGTGTAACACATTACTTATGCTTATGATTATGCTGTATAAAACACTGCACTGCTAAATGTAAAAAAGTACAGCACATATAATTATCTGTAGTACACACTAGTACATATTTGACAATAATAAATGACTAGTTTACTGGCTTGCATATTCACTAGACTGACATTTTACTATTTGAGTGTATCCTATTTATAAAGTTTTACTATAAATAGCATGCCATTGTTACAGTTGGCAGCATCATACATCTTGTCTTACATGTGTGAGACCTTGGGTCCAATACACAGCACACAGACAAAAAGAAAACGGATTAAATTAAGAACAAGAAAACATGATGTGATCCAGAGATGTAGAAATCACAAGATATATTATTCTTTTTTACGGTTTCCATTATTAAGGTTCTCATTTTGTTCATATACTGTTTTCCTACTTTCATTTACTTGTATTTTCTTCCATCTCATTGAGTTTAAGATGACTGATTTTAATTATTTTACAGTCAACTTACTGTGTATTTCCATTTCTTTAGTTTCTTTGGTGGTGTTTGCCTAAGTCTTTGCTTTTCATATAGTCTTTTACTGATGTCTGTGCATTTGAAGGAGCAAAACTTTCTTGCAGCCTTTACAGACTGGTTCCAGCAAAGTGAAGTCCTTACTTGTTAGGTCTCTGGGATCCTAGCACAGAGCTATCTCGGTTCACAGATGCTTTCGTTTGTGAACAATTTGGTTCACAAACAGAAGCATTTGGAAAAATTTTGTTTGCAAACTCTGCATCAGGTGATGAACACAACCACAGCTATCCTTTCCACATGAACACGAATATGACCATCTTCGCCAGAACTGTGGAATGAATCAAGTTCATGAACCAAGGTACCATTCTACTGGTGCCTTTGGGGCAGTAGTGCAGTAGGACAGGATCCAAGTCATATAGTTGCCACAGGGTCTACAGTGGATACTGCAGTTTGCAGGCCTTTAATTAGGAGCTCAACCAGATATGGATCCTATCTTGTCCCTGTGGAGCATACTATCTTCAAGACTTTAGTTCTTGGTGCTACTACTGTGAAGATGCTCTGCTCCATGGTTTATAGACAGGTGCACCTGCTACCAGATATGCTGAAAGATATGGTTTACTCCACCAGTTTTCATTAGATTACTGAGTAGGTCAATGGGTGGCTCCTAGGCAAGCTGAACTTCTGTAATCCACATGGAAGGGTGCTGGAATCAAGTCACAGGGTTGTTTCAGGGGCTGCAACTGAGACCGAACTCTTCCGGGGTAACAAACAGGTGTGCCTCCTGAAAGGTTCTTGGGTGGGCAGGCTTGCTCTCAGACCAATGAGAAGGGCCAGAGCCATTTTATAGGGCTGTTTAAAGATCTACAATGGGACTAAGGTGAATTAACAGGGATAGTATATGTCAATGTTGTGATATATGGTAAATATTTAATTTTGTATGCCTTGACCTTTGGGCTAAGCTATAAAATTTGATCACTAGAAGAGGGTGAAAACTGAGTAGGAAAAGACAGTCCCTGTTAGGGTTTAAATAAAAAATGTCCCCTTAAAGTCCCATGTGTTCAGAGATGGGGCTTTTGGACTGTGATTAGATCCTAGGGGTTCTCTTCTCATCAAGTTGATTGATTCATTGATAATTCACAGCTGAATGTGGTGCTGGGAGGTGGAGCCTTGTTGCAGGTCACTTGCTGCTCTTGGTTGGAGGGTATATTCTTGTCCCTGGCTCCTCTCTTTATTTTTTGCTTCCTGGCTGCCACGTGGTGGGCAACTTCTTCCACCATGAACTTTCTGCCATAACATTTCTGTCTTGGAGTCAACCAACCATGGACTGAATCTTCTGAACACCATGAACCAAAATAAACCTCTCTTTTAATTTTCAGGTATTGGCTATTTTGTCCCAGTGATGGAAAACCTGACAAATACAGTCATAGTCACAGTTATGCAACTGATTTTGAATAAAAACTCTGGACACCAAGTCCTGGAAGAGCTCGTATTTTGGGGAACACAACCTTCTATGTTGTCATATACTACAGGTAATGCTAAGTAGTATCATTATACTTAGTATATGACTTAACCAGAAGAAGACAATTGGTAACTTGCACCTGGATTCTCCTAGACCATTTTCCTTTGCTAATTTTAATTTGAAATCCATTTGTTGTAATAAAACATGAGCATAATAGCTTTTCTGAGTTCTGTGAATCACAGTGAATCATTCAACCTGAGGGTGGTCTTGGGGACCTGTGTGTCAAGAGGGCAATGAACATTCCAAGTCAAAGGATGTTCCAGTTATGACAGCTATCAGCTAAAAAGACAGGAATGTTTTACCAAGTGTCTATCTTAAAGCAAAGTATTATGTAAGTACTTCACATGTATTCTCATCTAACAATAAAACTACGAGATAGGTACTATGTCTAACCTTCAGATGATTGCCAGGGATCAGGAAAACAAAGCGACCTTCAAACACCCACATAGCTAAATAAATAATGCTAAGATCCAAGTCCAAACCTTCTGATTCTTAGTCTCCAAAGGATGTTCTTAAGTTACCTCTGTTCCTTTGACAATATAAAAGACCATACATTCAATAAACATTTTTAACAAAATAGTATTGTAAAGAGGAAATAAGTATAAAAGAAAATTAAAGGAGATAGCAACAAACAAATGTTCCACAAATAGTTGCTTTTTAAATATCTGCTAAGGTAGACTGGTTGGTGGTTGTGGTGGACATGAGGGAAGAAGAGCAGGAGGAAGAGAAAAAGAGAAAAGATGAGAGGGAAGAGATTTTGTAAGAGAGAACAGAAGACCTTGGGAGAATAATGTAGGTAGTATAGTACACTGGACCCAACAAAACATACAGAAATTGGGCCAAATGACATATACTACAGTTTATCTGGCAGCAAAATTTGGAAGTAAGATTTTATAGCCAAGGGACTAATTACCCTGAAAAACAGAAAGCAGCTTTGCAATAAAAAATTCTCTTAATCTTCTGTTCCCGTTTTGTTTCCCAAATACTTTAATCTCAGCTAAATAGATCTTTAGTAATAAAGAAGAAACAATTTACTTATCTAGGTAGTAAATTAACTTAGTGGTAGAAAATATTTTTTACTACTTTTTGTGCTTAAGAAAAGCAATGAATATTAACAATGCAAATTACATTTCATTTAATGCTTATTCAGTAAGACTGCCTTGAAACAAAAAAAATCTCTTAGTTATTAAAGTTGTATTAAAAGGGATTTAGGAAAACTTGTAAAAAGTTAATGTGATTGTCAATATACTTCTATAACTTCAATACAGTATATAGTAATTTGTCAACCACTAACATACTTTTTTTATTATCTTTATTATCACTTGAACAATTTTTCCCCAGATAGCATGAGTGTTCCAGTTTAGATCTAGAAGGTCCCTAAAAGTCTTATGGGTTCAGAGGTAGGGCTTTTGAAGGTGCCTGGATCACAGGGGCACTTCATCAGTGAAGAGTTTGTAGTTAAATGTGCAGTATGTGTAGCTTGGTGTTAAGAGGTGTGTTACTGAGGGCCTACTTTTGAATGGTATTATCTAACTTCCTGGTTTCTCACCCTCTTGTCTCTGCTTCCTGGCTGCCACAAAGTGAGCAGTTTCCCTCTGCTACTCCCTTCTACCATGTCATTTCTGCTTCAGAGCTAGCTAATCATGGACTACATCCTCCCAAACCATAAGCCACATGAAATCTCTCATCCTTTAAGCTGTGTTGAGTATTCTGTTCCAGTCATAGGAATGCTGAGATAACAGGCAAGACAAATGTAACCATTTTAAATTTTAGAGATACTAAAATATAATTACCTGTTTTTCTTTATTAACTCCAGACATGAAGAGTTGTTTGTATTTGTCCTTAAAAGCAAAGTTTAGAGCTTGTGTTGGAAAATAACGAATAACATTTGCCAGATTTCCACGCCAGTAACTGAAGAAACCTACAAAAAGAAACATACACATATATAAAGCCACATTGCATTGTTATCAAAGGATTTCCAGTTTTAATATTTAACTATTTGAACTAAGACAGGCTTTCTTATGAGAAAAAGTTTCCTAAAACATGTGTTTCCATGGAAGAAAATAAGGCAGTATTAACTGTATGTGGTCCATTGTTATTAAAAAAGTCTTGAATACTTAAAAATCCACAGCATTAACAGTTGGATATTTTTTTCCTACAAGTTGAAAGAGTTAACTAAAATTTGACAGAAGCTAGTAACCTTTAACCTCATTCCCAAACCTTGTTGTACAACTTGATTCCCATCCTGACTCCCAAACCTTGATGACAAGGCTGTTAAAAGTGCATTTGGTGGAAAGAACAAATATATCCACTTACTGATTTGTACTTATACATATGAGAATGAGAAAGGGATTTAAAAAATCTAAAATGCCCTTATTTTTATATCATGGAACCATTTTTTTTAAAGGTGGAAAGGCTTAATTTGGCTCATGATATTCTGGGACTATTATGAATGGGAGCTGGAAACTTAGCCAGAAAAGGGATCCACTTCATGGCAGTTTTTAGAAACCTGAAAAATACTGGAAACAAAGGTCAACAATCTTGCCACCTCAATTTTTCATGGATTGACAACCTCCACAATTCAGTCATTGTGTAATTGTTGAAATTTAGAACTATTCTTATAATCTAGAATGAAACATCACTTCACACCTTTTAAAATAACTACAATCAAAAATACAAAAGATAAAATATATTGATGACGATGTGGACAAACGAGAATTCTTATATAATGTTGTCAGAGATGTAAATTAGTACAGCCCCTTTGGAAATCAGTTTGGATGTTCCTCCAAAAGCTAAAAACTCAACTACCCTATGATCCAGCAATCTTACTACTGGATATATACTCAAAGGAACTGAAATCAATATACTGATGGGATATCTGCATTCCCATGTTACCTGCAGCATTATTCACAATATCCAAGATAAGAGATCAATTTATGTGTCCATCAACAGAAGAAGAGATAACAGAAAAGCTGGTATGCATGCACCAGGGAACACTATTCAGCCTTTTAAAAGAAAATTCTGTCAGCAGCAATATGTGTGACTCTTACAAACATTATGCTAAGTGAGACAGCCAGGCACAGAAAGACAAGTACTGCATGACCTCACCTATATATGGAATCTAAAGGCTGAATACAGTTCACGAATGCTTTTGTTTGCAACAAATTTGCTTTGCAAACAGAAGCTGCAAAATTTTGTTTTTCCTTGCAAACTCTACACCAGGTGACAAACATGACTGACCATCTTTTCCTTACAAACACATGGCCATCTTTTCCAAAACCATGGAACAAATTAAGTTCATGAACCAAGATGCCACTGTACCATAGAGACAGAGTAGAATGGTGGTTACTAGAAGCTGAGGGTGGGCAGAGAAGATGAATAGTGACATGTCGTTTAAAGGCACCAGTCTCAGTTCTGGATATCTAATGTAATTATGGTGATTATAGTTATTATAGTTATACTTGGTCTATGTATACTTGAAGTTTACATTACAGTAGATCTTTAATTTTTAACCACACACACACATTGTAATTTTATGATAATGGGTATGACCTTGATTGTTATAATCAATAAACAATGTACATATATATCAAAACATCCTACACAGTAAATATACACAATCTTTTGTCAAATTTCTCCAGTAAAGTTGGGAAAATTATTTTTGAGGCAATATTAAAAAAATGATAATTTGCTAGAAATGGTGGTATCTTTCTTTCTAAAGCAGAGCATCTGTTAAGTGACTTAATTTCTAAGAAAAAAACCTCAAAAATTTAAGACAATTGAAAGAAATCTACTTTGAACTTACTTCTGGAGAAACAAGACTTAAAGTGGAAAGGATAAGAATATTTCCAACTTACTACCCAATAATGGAAATACTAGGAATATTTGGATACATAGTCTAGACTGGAAGGCTCCAACATGTCTTGATGGTATCAGTGTTAAAAAATGTGAGCTATTTTGCATGTCTATATCTGGTCATCTAAGCAACTCTTTTGAAGATAACAATATGCAATATTACAACCATTGTTAAATTCCTATCATCTTGTTTTGAAAACATATTGTTATTGATTTGGGATTTTTGTTGTTCTTAGTTGTTGTTTGTATGTCTCTTGTTTTTTCTGTTTTTTTCTCTTTAAAGTAAATTAAAAATAAAAAAGCAATAAAAAAAGTGAGCATGACTCCCAATTAGTATAAATTTTTAAGGAACATTTACTTTACAACTATACCTTTATGTATACTTGCAAAACATGCATAACATGTAAGTAAAAGGAGATAATGATTCTTTTAAAACCTTTTGTTTGATATCTACTACATAAAAGACACTGTTCTACCTACTGGAGGTAGTACTGGGAACTAATTCCTTAGTCTTACACTATTTGCATTTTAAGGGAAAGGGGCCAGGAAGACAGAAAGCAAATATTTTTGGAAGCTTTAAGAAGAATAAAGTAAAATAGAATATGGACATAGAAAATGATGAAGAGGTATTTAGACAAGGTTTTCAGGGAAAACTTAAAATGTTAGTTGATACTAGGGCATAATTGAGGACTTATTTGGGGTATTTAATTTCAGATATCTTGTTAGTTATGTTTCACACTATAATATGCTATAACCTAAAGGACTGTTAGGGTGTGGTTCATTTGATATTAGTATTATCCTTGATTTGCTTTTTTTTGGCAGAATCCTCAAAGTTTTGCTATGTTTTGAGGATTTAATTAGAACCTGACAATAGAATGTATAAAACCACTTAATTGTATAAATATCCTTAGGCAGAAAGAGTAAGATAAAGAAGATAGAGAACATACACTTGTGTCTTGAGATCTCATTTCACATTTCCTAAATAAATGATGTCAATAAAAATAGAGAATATCAAAATAAAGAGAAACTTTCAAAAACTTCAGATGAATATATGTCTTGATTTTTAAAAGTGACAGAGAAGGCAAATTCCAGAAAATAAAACATTCTGACTAAAATTCCAGAATGATCGAGCACGGTTATTCTCAACCCAACAGGCTCAAGTTCTATAAACAATAAATACTTTACTTTTTGCACTATCCAGAAACGAAATACAGACTCATTAACCATCTTGCCAATTAAAAAAATCGAGATAATGCCTGCAACTGTCAACATAACAAGAAATTAAAGAAATTCATAAGGTATTTTAATAAGCAAGTTGGGAAGCTATTACCATGTTACAGACATGACAGTCATACTGCATTTGCCTCTGCTTATAATCAATCTGTTGTAAGTAAGACACATTGAACTCAGAGACTGACACAAGTTCAAGCCTAGGCAACTTAGCAACTTAGTGGAACCATGTCTCAGAAAGAATGGACTGTGTAAGTAGCTGCATTTGAAGACCCTGGGTTCAATCCCCTATATAACGCACACACACACACACACACACACACACGAATAAAAAATACACAGACATTGGCATTTTAAAAATAAGGCTTACTTAATAAATACATTTGGACATACACACAAACAAAGACCGTAAGTAAAATAATGACAAATTAGATGATATAACAGTTAAATGTGAAAAAGAAAAATTGCTGACAGTTTTCACAGTGATGAACAATTCTTAGTAAAATTCTGAACAAAAAAGTAAAATCTTTCCTCTACTTCCATACAGTTGCATTACCAGATTCAGTGTATAAAGCTATATTCCAGATAGTTTGAATTTCTAAGTAATTTAGAATTAAAAAGTAGGATGAGATAAACATAAACAGGCTTTACTGATACTGGGGCTTGGATCCAGGGCCTCATGTATGCTAGGCAGGTGCTCTATTGCTGAGTAACATCCCCAGACCTTCAACTCTTACCATTTTTAGCTTCTCTCCATAGATATTTCCCATTTGCTACTTCATGGGAAAAAAAAAGCATTCCCTTCTTGTATCTCAAAGTAAATGACTGTCTTTCTCTTCTACCTCAATAGTGCCTGAATTCTTTCCCACAGCTAAATTTTACAAATTGTTCTGTACTCTTTTGCTGCTTGTTGCCTGTCTGCTCTTGCTCCAGTGCTTGCCCCTCTCTTCTTCTCATTGTGGCCAAATTTTTTAAATAGTCTGTATTTGTCAGTGCTACTTCAGTCCTATTGCTTCATTCAGTACCATATATTGAATTTTGAAATGTTTCACAAGGTATTTGTTATGCAGTAAAATAAAATGAAAGATTTAAAAAAAATAAACAGGCTTTACTGCTACATTAATGTACAGTGGGAGATACAAAAATCATTCAGGTTGCAAGGTAAGTTTTCATTGTGTAGGACTGGACTTTGCTTTACAACAGATGTATGGCATTCTTGACCCTTGCATTTCTTTTTTTTTTTTTGCGGCACGGGGGATAGAACTCACAACCTCACACCTGCCAGGGCAGGCACTTAAGCCACTGAGCCAAACTCCCAGCCATGGTTTTCTTTTGAGGCAGGGTCGCACTATGTAACTCAGGCCATTCTTGTGCTCGCGTTGTAGCCCAGGCCCGCCTCGAACTCACAACGCTCCTCCTACCTCAGCCTCCTGAGTGCTGGGATTAAAGGCGTGCGCCACCACGCCCGGCTAACCCTTGCATTTCTTATCATTGCAATTCAGGATTATAACCCTCTTTATACTAAAGAAACTTTATGCATGCTTCCAAAATTGCCTCTAGATGGCAATATTATCTTGGTGTTTTTGTAGCAATGCTTTACATATAAAAACAGAAAATATTTTAAAGTTCTGCTTATGATCATCTCATCTCAGAAGGTACAAAAACCAAGGACCAATGTAATATTAACTGAAGTTAGAAGAGTTATATAGGCTATGGTTTGGTTTAAACAGTTTAAAAAAACATTTAAATTTCAAAATAAATATAGCACTGGTCACCACAATCCGACTGAATATTTCATTTTATCTGCCTAAATAATTAAAGCAGCTAACAATAAAAAGGTCTTAATTCTCTGAAGGGTCTTAGAATAAATAAAGGCCAAGGAAGATGGATTCCTACTTTTGCTGTAAAAGCTTTGGGACATTTAGTATCTGAATTTAGCTCCCAGATGGGGATTCTAAATGCAATTTGGATAATGCCTTAACATTGCACCCGCCCCTCCACCTGAATTCTAACGAACAGGTCAGGAAAAGTTGTAACTATATACCTAGGGGGGCAAATTTTTCTTTTCTTAAAGGCCAGGGATTTTGGTATTTTGCTTACCCTGACCTGATACTCCCTGGCTCAAGCGTTCCTATTAACCTTAGCCTCCCCAGTACCATAGAGCAGCCCTGGCTAGTAAAAACTTTTTTATGAGAGAAAGGATCCTACCCTACCCCTAGGAGTAGAAAAAACGATTGCTCTGGACCTGAAGCAATTTCATTTCTTATTCAAAATGCACAATAAATAGGATGATTTCCTTTTTAAAGTTCACACAGTATTTTTAATGGAACCCAAATATATAGTGAATGATACAAGATTTCTGATAAACTTATCCCCTTTGCTAATTTAGGAGCTTTTCAGCAACTGTTTACAAAGTGCTTTCATTACTCATTTCTTCAAGTCATTTCAATATTAATGGGAAAAATCAATATCCAGCAGTGTGCCTACTTACATCTACTTCAATTCTGGGAGACGGGCTACTTTCTGAAACAAGCACAGTACCAAAATGTGTATTGTGCTCCAAGAGAAATTTAGGGAAACAGATGGCGATATCAACCTCAAGAAGACCGATTACATTTAAAGCCTTTTTGGCCCTGGGAAAGCAGAGCCTAAGACTGGTCAAGAAAGGAAGTTCTGGAAAATTAAGAACCACGGCTAACAGCCGTGGCTGCGTCTTCCGCCATCGTCCCGCTGCGGCCACCCGCTTTCCTGGGACGCTGAGGAAAAAGCGGGGAGAGGCGGCGTGGGGCCCGCCATACGCACCCTGCTCGCGGGGAATCCGCACCAGGCAGTCCACCATGCCTTTGTACTGCGCTTCGGGGCTGATCTGCTTGGACGATGCCTGCACCTGCAATAGCAGTTTCACCCGCTCGATGGGCGCCACGGCCGTCTTGGATACGGCCGCCGCGACGCCACCAGCCAGCAGGTCTTTCCCGAAAGACACGGGGTCAAACAGCCCCTTTTCTGCCTTCTTCTCCGGCTTCTTCTTAGGAGGCTCACGCTGCATCGTGAGGTGATGAACTTAAAACCCCACAACAGCAGTTTTAAACCAAGGCCGAGACCAAGACGAAGTCAAGCAGGAAACCGCTTCAGCTGTTTCCTGGTGGCAAAGTGGCGCTGAGGACTCTGGGAGGCAAGCAGGCTCTGCAGGGGGCCTCTGGGGAGCTACGCAGGCCAGTCCAACGGCCTTGGCTCCGCGGCCTCCTGACACGTGACTGCCGGCACGTGGCTCCTGACTGATGCATCCTGGGTGCAGCTGACACGTGGGAGTGTACGGGCGCTGGTCCTGGTGCCTAGGTCTGAGGCGGCGGGTTCTGAGCAGGAACAATGCGGAGGTAGCTCAGAGGAGGGGTTGTGTGCAGACGTTTACCATGGAAACTGGGACAGACCTGTAAGTCAAGTGACTGGGGGTAAACAAATTTGACTTTGATTCTCCTTTACTTTCTCTTGGAAATCACATAATCTTGTTTATTTATTTATTTTTTACTTCTCCCTTCTTTCCTTTCCCCATCCCCCTCCCTCATTCCCATCCACATTGAATATTTTCTTCCTGTTTCACAGTACCT
This sequence comes from Dasyprocta punctata, assembly GCA_004363535.1. Lineage (NCBI taxonomy): Eukaryota > Metazoa > Chordata > Mammalia > Rodentia > Dasyproctidae > Dasyprocta > Dasyprocta punctata. The sequence continues at coordinate 147,106 of RJWM01001151.1, forward strand.
CTTACACATTTTGGTCCTTATTTACACTTTCAGTTTGTCGCACCAAATGTAGTATTTACACGTCTGTCCGATATATTTCAATGTAGTATTTACACGTCTGTCCGATATATTTCACTTAAGAGAATGGTCTCAATGTACAACCATTTACCAAGAAATGTCTCTAAATTATCCTCTTTCATGGAAGAGTAATAACCCATTGTGTAAAAAAACACATCTGCTTTATCCATTCACCAGTTGGCATTTGGACTGTTGCTAAGATTTGACTGTTACAAACTGTATCACTATAAACATGGGTGTGCATTTATCACTGTGATAGGATGATTTTAATTGTTTTCTGAGAGATACCAAGGAAAGGAATAGCTAGATCAAATGAAACCTCTAGTGTTAGTTTTCTCCACACTGACTTCCACAGTGGTTGCACCAGTCTACACTCTCATCAACGGTGGAGAAGGGTTCCTTTTTCCCCACAGCCCTGCCAAATCTCATTTAATTTAGCAGGGTTTGTCTAGCCATTTTCTCACTGACTTTGCTGGTTGCTGCCCCACTGGGATAATTCAGTGTTCCTTTATTTTGAGACAGGGTCTTGCTATGTAGTCCAGGCTGGCTTTGAACTCTGAGCAAGTCTCCTGCATCAGCTTTCCAAATGCTGCAATTACAGATGTGCATCACTATGCCAAGCAAGTGTGTTATGGTATAACCTTTGTATTACTGTCACTAGCAAAAAAACAAACAAACAAAACAATAACAACAAAAAGCCATGTAGGGCAGGATTCTAGACAAGGAATCTTGTAATATCTTGATTACCTTACATAAAACCAGTTGGAAAATTCTGTTACTATTTACTGTATTTGAGTTCCTTCCTTTCCATAATGGCCTACTTGTTTATTTTTTTAAACTGGGAGTTGAATTTAGAACCTCTGGCCTGCTGCTAGCCAGGCAGCTTATACCACTGAGGTATGTCCTCTGTCCTCTTTATTTTGAGACAGAGTCTAAGTTGTTCAGGCTGGCCTGGAATTTGTGATCCTCTTGCCTCAGCCTCCTGCATAGCTGGGATTATAGCATGGGCCATTACATCTGGTTTATTCATCTCAACAGGTTTTCAAGTGTCTCTCTGTTTTGCATGTTACTGCCAGATGACTGGTTCTGAAGCAGTTGCTTTAATCATCATCCCTAAGCTTAAAAACAGTTAACCTGTTCCACTGGCTTCTAAGTGCTTTGTAAAGTCCATAGAAATTCCAGAAATGACAATCTTTTTGTCTACAAAAATCTGAAAAGTGAAAATATTCAGTTTCCTTTAAGGCAATCTGAAGCAAACACACAAGGAAAAATCTAAAGGGGAATTAATTGAATGAGGTAAGACTGACTTTTTAAAGTGCCAAGAGGAACCATCTCTGATTACAAGGAACATAAGTATCTGTAAAGACAGAAAAGTTCCTTCCTCACCTTTCCAAGCCACACGTTTGACTTGATGGTTAACAATATTATAGCATAATATTTCCTGATATTAAGCTTATTTATGCATGTATTCATTGACAAGCCGGACGTAAGTGAAAGCACCTAATTAGCAATGAAGCTTTTTAACCTTAGGAAATGTGAATCAACTCTTCAATAGATGGGACCTAAAGTGTTTGCTGCATTACATTTTATTTACTGATTTATGAAAGGAAAAAAGTTCTAGCAATTAATGTTCATACTATACAGTCTCAGGGCCTTTACAGTAGTTACTCACTTCTCCCTGGCAAACAGCATGGTTAAGCTTGCTCACATCAGGGCTGGGGTCCCATTAGCAACCTCTTCACTGGCCACCCTACTTGCCATACCTCATCTCTTGTTTTGCTGATTCATTAATTTTTTTCTCTTAACATTTACTTACTTATCTTGTCTGCTGTCTGCCTCTGCCATTGGAAGATAAATTCTATGAGGGACGGAATCTTTAGATACGTGCTAATTGCTGTATCCTCAGCGTCCAGAGCACTGCTTGGCAAAGGGTAGAAATCCAATACATATTTGTTGGATGTATGCATGAAAAGTCAACACAAATGCACACAAGCTTCAAAACCATTTTATTTAAAACTGTCAACACAGTATAAAAATAGATTTAATTATATAGAATGTAGAAATAGAACTCTACAAAATTAAATTATTTCACACAGTTTAGTATATATAGTTAAAGGTTTAATACCACTTAATATTTTAAAATATTCAAAGTATAAATCCTTGTTCTCAAAACTGGTTCGTGATGAATATAATTTCTCCGTTTCTTTCCAACACCCTATAGCAGCAGGTATTGTTTAGCTGACTCCCCTGGTTTTCCACCACTCTGTATCTAATAATAATAAATAATAGTAATAGCTAACACTTTTATAGCACACAATACGTACCAGCCATTGGAGAGAACACAGCAAACAAGAAATAATGTTCAAAAAGACAAATCTAATAAATTGATCTTACAGCTTTTTCCATTTATATTAGAAATATAAAAAGGCAGCTACTGAAATATTACTATCTTGTCAGTATACATCATCATCACTAGCCCCTTGGCAACAAGAAAGAAATGTTCCCTTGCTAGGTAGAATTCTCTGACAAGTTAAAAACAAAACCTAAATGAAGAAAGAGGAACAGAAAAAGAGAAGGAGAGAAAGATGTCTAAAATGTAATTCTCTGAGGCTAAGAAATGTGATAAACAGTACTTGATATTTTAAAAATACTAGTTATACTTATTTTTTCAAATAGTCTTTGGTGGAATAAAAATTTAAGATGATGCTAATAAAATCCAATTATAGTTTCTGCTAAATAATGGCCCTTGGGGTATCTGCACTGTCACTTTATTCCCCTAAATAAAGACTTACTAAAGTGATAATCAGGCACTTTATTGTCTAATAATGAGATGGATCTACTTGCAAATGTAAATCTCAACATATTTGGAAAAACAGTCAGCTAAATTTACTTATAATGCGTTCTTCAGTATTCATTTAGAAATGAAAATCAAGATAATGTTTAGTTTTACTTGTTAAGAATGCAATGCCAGCTGGATGTAGTGGTGCATGCCTGTAATCCCAGCACTCTGGAAGGGTGAGGTAGGAGGATCACAAATTCAAGCTTGGCCTGGGCAACTTAGCAACTTATCTAGACCCTGTCTTAAAAAAAAAAAAAAATTAGGGTAGGATGTAGATCAGTGAGAAGGCCCCAGGTTTACCCCGCTCACAAAAGCAGTGCCTCTGGAACATGGAAAATACAGAGCATATGTACAATATAGGAAATGAAAATGATCCTCCTCTTGTTAAGATCAGCAGCCTACTTTGCATTTTTATTTTAATCACTGAGTGGAGGTCTAATGATTCTTTTGATGCCAGGAAAGCATTAGCAGATCAAAGTATTAAGTAAAGCAAAAAAATTCCCTATATTAAAATTCCAAGTCTTAATTCTGTCAGTGAAAACCTGAGGTGATCGACAGTTACATTTAATAATAATTATTAGTAGCTCGTGGTGTTTTGGGGGTCATATCCAGAATTTTAATAAATACATTTAAACAAAGTACTTTAATACATACATATGCACACATAAGACAGTAGTCTACCACTTATTCAATACTGGAATCTTAAGGGGAGGATATTACAAGCTATACTTCTGTAATAGTTCAAGAACCAAAGTTTCTTATCCTGAATAGGATGCCAAAATTAAGGCCCACAAGTCATTAATGAGATAAATGTGCTGTGGTTTGCATCTTAAACACCTGGCTGACAATCTCTAAACTGATGACAGAGGGCTAATAGTGCTTCTAATTGACTCAAGTGTTGCAGACAATGTCTTGGAATTAATTCAAGCTAGTGGTCTCTTGTGAGGAGGGGGAAATGCAGAAACTGATTTTAGATGGGCTGGTATAATTTACTTTCCAACATGTAAGTTCTGAAAATTAAACAATCCAGTATTGAAAAAGTTTGAAGGAATATGAGTCTACAGGAGGATCCACTGGGTAACTATCAATTAAAAATGCAGTATTTTAGTCTTCCTTTCCCTTAATCTGCCAAATTCTCAGAGCAAAGAAAATTCTCAACCAATTAATTTCTTTTTTCTATTAAAGGTGAATTAAACTAATATTCATTAAAGTGCTCCCCCTTTAGAAAAACCCTATATATAATGATCCATATGTGTAAGACAGAATGGTATTTTACTAGAGAACATGATTGTGTTTTGAAAAGATTTACATACAAACTTCCCCAAACTCATAAACCATCTAAAATATGTGTCTAGCTGAATGTACTTCAACAAAAACAAACAACAATGAAAGTTTTCAATTTGAAAAATACATCTTAGTAAAAACTGAGCTTACTTAAAAGAGTTAGCAAACTATCAAATAAATAAAGTAAGTTTACTTTCCATCTTTCCATCTTCCCCTGAAGTTGAGGTATCTATTAAGATACTTTTTTTTTAATTAAGATACTTTAATGAAAAGTATTTGATCTCTTTGGAAATCAATACTTGGACATTAGAAATTTAGGTACTAACCACTAGGCAAGGAAAACAAAGTAACAGCAACTTTTTACTCGAGGATTTTTAAAACCTCAATGTAGTCATCTTACGGTACATGAAAACTCTGAGCTCAGGGAGGTACAAATCCTTGCTCATGTCACCATACGATTTACAGAACTTGGTCCTCTCCTCCCAATATCATGATTATTTCACCAGATATCAATTAGTTTTGAGAAAAATAAACAACAAATTGGGTATTTCCCCACAAATAAGCATTTCCACTATTAACTTTATATGACACACTTCACATTATTTCACATTAGACAATAAGTTAACATTACATACCAAGATGGCAATAAATTAATAATTGCTTCATATTTTGATCAAGTATCATCTTACAACACTACATAAGATTGATGCATCAAATCCAACAGCACTTCATCTTAATATTTAACAAAATTATGTTCAATATTGAACAGTGAAAAGAAGCTAAACCTTTTCTTTGTGCATAGATTTCAGCAATTCTAACATTATTTTATGCTCCATCCATCTGTCAATATACATCATAAAAACACAGCTACAAGGTTAATCCAAAGAATAATTTAAAAGCCATTTCAATGGCAATTTCTGTGACAGAGTCATGAAAACATACATAAAGTTCCTGAGGTTTTGGATGAAGAAAGAGTCTCCTGTAGAAAAAAAAACCAAAAAACATTCATTTCAGAAATTAAAATGACAAAAAAATCCTTTCAATTAAAAAAAAAAAAACAACACTAATTTACTTCTCTAATAGGGAGAATGCAGCTAGATTTATTGTATTTCTAAATAAACAGCATATGCCTTATGTCAGTGTTGGTGAACCTTTTAGAGAGATCTATTCCCAAACTGCAACCCCAACCCACTTATTTATCACAAAGTGCCAGCGCTGCTATTAAACCTGAATGCTGACGTTTTAGTTCGGAAAAAACCTATACATTAATATCTTTTGTCTTAAAAGAAAAACACAACATGCGTGTCATAGGTTCACCACCACTGTCTTGGGTTTATTATTTTTATAAAGTAATCTAAAAAGTATAAAAATCTTATTTTATTCAACACATAATACCATAGCCTTCAGTTTTAAAATAGTAACTGTTACAATATAATCAATAGCATCAGTATTTTTCAGGCACAGTAGTTTATTAGACATTTTAATGCCACTTTCTAAAGTTTTTATTAAAACATTAAATATATGGTGGCTCATATAGCCATACATCTAGGATTAACATTAAATTTTTGTTAACTACTATTTAATTTTTTAATGTATTTAAACAAATACTAATGAATATAGAACAAGTTAAACTGGGGGATAGTTCTCTCTGACTTCCCTAAAATTTCTTTTATGTAGAGCTATATCATCATAATTAAACACCTTTTGATTCTTTATATTCTATTGTGAGCATAAAGCTCCACTGCACACCTGCATAGGCATCTAACTGGTCTTCTCATCTTCACTTTCTCCTCTGTCCATACCATCCTATTGGCTGCTCCCAGCTTAATCTTCCAATAGTACAGCTCTGATTACACAGAGTTAAACTTTTGCTGATGATCTCAAGTCTGGTGTGTTACATATCACAGTCACAAGGGAGCTACCTAAAAGAGATTCCTATTTCCAGAGGTATGTCTGATGCCTAGGCATCTGTTTCCAGTAACCCCATACTAGGGATTGAACCCAGAGAAACTGAGCTGTATCTCCAGCCTTTATTATTTTAAAACATAGTCTTGCTAAATTGCCCAGACCGGCCTCAAACCTGTGATCCTCTTGCTTTAGTCTCCCAAGTGGCTCGGACTATAGGAATGCACATCACTAATTTTAACGAGTGACTCAGGTAGTTTTAAATCCCAAGGACCAGCATATGGAAATTACTGCTTTGGATAATATTTATAAGATGTTTGTCATACATCTTAGTACTACATGGTAGGTGCCTTTAACTTTTAACTTAATTGTCTGCCTTTTCCTTTTTAGTTCTTTATTGCATCATGAAGAATCTTTAGTATTGCCATGAAAATTCAATTCCTTTTTCTTTTTTTTTTTTGGTCTTTTTTGAGACAGGGTCTCACTATGCAGTTCAATCTGGCCTTGAGCTCACTTTGTAGCCCAGGCTGGAACTTACAATGATTCTCTTGCCTCAGCCTCCTGAGTGCTGGGATTACAGGCATGTGCCACCACGCCTGGCTCAAAGTTCAATTCTTTAGACAGTAAGGAAAAAAAAAAAGGTTGATAGAGAATAACTGAATAGCTACTTAATGAGGGAAGAGACTGTGAAACATCAAGAGATGACCTGTTAGCTCTGATCTAGATATCAAAAAGCCACACAGAAGGAATAGAAGAAGCAAGTCTTGAATGGTGGCAGATTAGATGATTCACAGTGGACAGAAGAGAAAGAGAAAAGACAGAAGCAGAGAGGTGGGCAGGAGATAGGCTGAGCTGGGTCTTGTTGGGGGCGAGAGAGGAAGGGAAGAAAGACAAGTAGAAGAGAAGAAGGAAAAGAAAGAAAAAGGAGGGAAGGAAAGAAATGGGAGAAACAGCAGAATTAATCTGTTACTGATTTTGTAAAATAGCTGAACAATCTTAATAGAAAAGATGGGAAGGATTTAAAGGAACTATGTAGCAAATAAAATAAAATTATAAAGTATGTTAAAATATTGTAGTAGAGTACTTAATTTCATGCTGTTGTAACTTGAATCTAGAAGTGCCCACAAAGCCTCATGTATTCATAGGTGGGGCTTTTCGGAGGTGGCTGGATCTAGATTGAGAGTGTGGATTAAGGGTGTGTGAATATGGATTAAGGGATTGATAACTACATTAGCCCACTGATTGGTTTATTATAGTTCTGGGTGTGGGTAATGGGAAGCCCCACCCTGGGTGTGGATAGCACCACCCAAAAGGCTTGTAGTTTAGATGGGGTAAAAGGGAATGGGAGGCTTGGTGCTGCTGCTTCACTGCTTTCTGCTTACCACTTCATGAACTGCTTCTCTGTGATGCCTCTGCCATGCCACTCTGCCTTGGAGCCATCTGACTATGGACTAAAACCGTTGTAAACTGTGAGCTGAAATAAACCTTTCCTCCTTTAACTTGTGGCTACTGAGTACTGAGTCTTAGTGATGAGAAAAGCTAAGACACATGCTAAATTTAAAAAATTAATGCTAGGTGTGGTGGCACAGGCCTGTAATCCTAGCACTCAGAGGTTGAGGCAGGAGGATTGCCATGAGTTTAAGGCCAGTCTGGATTACAGAGCAAGACCCTGTCTCCAAATAAAATTAATCTTCTTTACTACTTTCCTTTCACTTTTTTAACATTTTATTTTACTTTCAAACACTTTTTTCCTACTTACCCTACTACCCAGTAAGCCATAACTGGTGGTGTTTTTTTCTGATCAGTCCAGTTTTCAAGTGAGCATTCAAATAATACACCATGTTCTTTCACAGGATTCAAAGAACACACTGAATTTGTAGACTCCAAATAAGCTGTACCATTTAGTACTTTTTTTTCCTGTAAATTAACAGACATTATTAATATTAACTAGTATTGTGTTTACTTTAACATTTTTTCACACATAGGATTTGAATTGGCTGGTGCTAATTATGTAAGCGCCTGCAATGCCATTAACTTTCTCTCAAAATTTAGTTTAAATACTATTTCCTGGAGATTCCTTTGTTCCCTTTCAGGAACAATGAATTCACCGCCCCACTGAATGGAGTTAATTCACAACCCCATATTGCTAGTATTTACATTACATTATATTAGCAGTGTATAGGTCTGTGTCCTCCAGTAGAAAACAGAATCATTAAGTTGATTTTCCAGGACAGAAGCAATATACTTTTCATTTCTGACTTTATTTATTCATTTTTTTGTATTAGGAATTGAACCGAGGGCCATCACACTGATCTATATCCCCTTTCTTCCCTTCCCCTCCCCTCTTTTCCCTTTCTGACTTCTACTCAGAACTGGGTACAAATGTTCTATCTCTTCCAGAAAAATGCCAAAAGTTCTTGTCATAGTCTTGCCCAGGCATGATCTGGCCCTGCCACCTCTGATACTTAATCGCCCTTCACTCGTCTCTCATCTCAGGCCACACTAACATTCCCCCAGCCCCTCCTACTTCTTTAGCTTTGCATTTGCTCTTCCCTTGTGTGGAGCTTGGGCCTCCAGATAGCCATATGGCTAAGTCGCTCACTCAGTCTCTGTTTAAACATTACCTAACATGATCAGAGGAACCTTTCATAATAGTATGTCCTACTTTTCAGCCTATGTTTAGTATTCTCTTGACATTCATCCTTCCTGACATAATATTTGCTAATTTCTTAGTCCTTTCTCTCCATCAGAAAATAGGCTATAGCTGCCAGTTTTATTCTCCACCTTTAAGACCTAGAATGGGTTTGGTGCAAAGTAGGTACTCCAGTATTTAAAGAACATGAAAAAAGCTAATTTAAACTACTAAATATCATGAAATAAATTAATGAAATAGACCCTCATAGAATTGACCAGTTATATTAAATAGGGAAGGAGGAACATAATTCAAAGCACATGGCAGTACCTAGTTAAACACACCATTTTTGCTTAACAACAATTTATGAAAACATGAAGAAATTCTGTATGGCAGAATTTTATTACTATAAAGCCCTGAGAGATGATGTAACTCACTCTGCATACTTTATCACTGAGGAAATTGGTAGAGTTAAAGCTCAATCTAAGATTCCTTATTCCAACCCTAAATACCTCACGTATTTGGCATCCTTATACACATATTGCTGTATACACCAAAACCATCTTCAGAGAGTTTTGGGGTGGAGTGGGACTGTTTAGGGATGGGGTGGTTGTTTGACCAATTACTAGTAAATCTACATGTTCTTTTCACAAAATCAGCTTCTATTTTTCTGTGTCATCAAAACAGCCTGATACTGTAATTACAGGCAGCATTACTAACCCAGCAACATTAAATGAATTGATCCTGCATTGAAAAGCAGGCAAGCAATCAACCAAGTACTAAAATACATGCAATAGTAGTGTGTCTGTAGCTATACCTTAACCTGTCTTATTCCAAAATACTTAATGTTTTAAGTATTCTGCCAATAATATAATCAGTGTTATTTTAGGAACTAACTAGATATTATTGGCCAAGTAATGGCTGAATCACAGATAACAAATATAGGAGGTTAATTTAATTCAAACTATATTCTACTTTGATACAGAAAACACAGGCCTGCCATTTCCTGAGGTAGTATTCTAGGACAAAGCTTTGAGGCTAAGTATTATGAATATAATCCATTGGTAGCCAAATTAGATTGCCTAATTAAGTGAAAACACTGCTGAACACACTGACTAGATAACAATGTTTAGACATCTGGAAATTAGCAGAAAATTTTACCAATATACCTATAAAACAGTATTTACCTCTTCTACCAACGTCTTTTGAAAAAGTGCACGAATGGAAAGACAACACTGATGGAAATTCTTTATAAGTTGAGAATGCACAGAGCCACCTAGCTGTGCCACCTCTTCATGAGTAGGTGTAATGAAGATTCCTTGTACTGTTTCTAAGGCGACATAGTGGAAAAGCGTGTTCTCAGGACCAGATGTCAATCTTAGGAAAAATAAAGAGACACAAAGGAAAGAAAAAAAAATTTTTAAGTAAATTTAAACTTATTGCTTCATTTTGAATTTCGTAGAGTTCTTACAAGCTTTTATCTACAAGTAATGCAATTAAGGAAGGGAAACTGGGACAAACATTTAATTCTCTCCTTGTCCTTAATTAAAGTACAGGTGAGGATTATTAATTCTCTTAATAGAGGCAAACATGCACTGGGTGAAGATAAATAAACACCAATTCATTTGGAGGTACCCTAATTATCCCTTTGCTAAACCACCCATATTGGCTAAGCCTCTCTTTTTCCATGGTTAGTAATGAATAACTCAGCTCACGTCAGGCCTAGAAACCATAAGCAATGTATTGGTCTAGGGTAGACCACATATAAAAATATTTTCCAGCAAACTAAACAAATTTCAGTCAGTAGCATTTAAGTCATTTGCCATGCGAGTAAAACTGATGATCCTGAAGAAATATAAAACTATTATTACCAATTACAAAGTTGGATTAATATTTTATAATACTGTGGAAAAAATTGGTAGTATACTACTACTTCTCTTAATTACAGCCTTCCTTCTCTATTTTGTTCTTACTATTTTCAATTTTCTTCTCCATGTTTTCTTCCCCTATTTAATCTCAGATATGTAACAGAACTTATAAATAATGCTAATTTCTACCAGTAGTAAGAAGAGCTGAAAAACAGTAACAATAAGAACAAAATAATAATGGTTACCATATAGTGAATATCCCTTATGTGCCAGGGTAAGTATTTTAAGTTACCTTATTTTAAATTCTCATAACCTTGAAAGATATTAAATATTAACATCTTCATTTTAACATGAGGAAATGCTTAATGGACTTGAATTAGATTGAGGTCACAGAGCTAACTGCCAGAGCTTAGCTGACTCTGAAACTTGCTTTACTGTACCTTATTTTTTCCTCTCCACTGCTGGTTTTTTATTGGCAGTCTTTAACTATATACACAGAAATTCTCCAGTGCATCTCAAACACTCAGATTTCCCATTCTAAGTCTTCTGTGATAAAGGCTACCTATGTTAAAAATTACCTTCCGTTGATTTTTCCCTCCAGTCATAAGCACAAAGGCAAAGGAAAGGGACATTTTAGCTCTTAGCCTTGGTACTACCTCAATCATCCATACTACTTAAATTCCTGTTATCCAGTTAACTAGGCAGCATGATCTGAATAAAATTCTTATGACTGAGACCAGAGATAGCAAAGAAAATCATCTATAAATTATTCTCACACTACTTTGCAGGGTAGCTTGATCATTAACAACCGGTAGTTGGCATCTTTCAAGAAATAAAAACATAACTAATCAAGGTGAAAAGAATTATGATTCAAAAAGGAAAATAAAATATACACTTTAATTCAACAGCTTCAAACTCAAAGGTAAAGAATAGAAATTATTCTTTAAAATCTATTAATGAGGACTGGGAGTTTGGCTCAGTGGCTTAAGTGCCTGCCTGGCAGGCATGAAGCTGTGAGTTCAATCCCCAGTGCCGCAAAAAAAAAAAAAAAAAAACAACTAAAATCTATTAATGAGATTCCTTTGGGGGAGAAGGTACAGAATGTTTTTGTTATCTATATTTTCTTTCAAAGACAAACCACAACACAGTGAACAAGTTTAGCTCTGGAAAATCATAGTTGCTCAATATATACTAACTGAAATTTTAAAAATCACCAGACCAGCAATCACCCAATAGGAAAACAAAAGATTTGTACCCCCTAAAAACAAACAAAAACAAGAAAAACCCAAAACAAACAACAACAACAACAAAAACACAAACAAAGCAAAAAGTCAGATTTGTTCTTCAGAAAGGTTGCTGTTGCTGCAGAGAATGGACTCAAGGTGGACTGGGAATTGGGAGGCTGATGCAATAAAACTAGGGAGAGAAAATGGGAGCTTTGAACCAAAGTGGTATCAATAGAGGCTGACTGGACTCAAAGACACTGAACTCCAGAATGGGGAGGACTTAGTTACTGGTGGATATATATTATACATTATTCTCATTGACCATCCCAGGTCAATGAGAATAAATACATATTTTTTGGCATCGCTTTAAATAGACCAGCCTGTGAGTTACACCACATGTGAATTTGTTTAAGCTACTGAACTTAAGAGAGATTTTACATTATATTTACTAGAGATAATGACCAAAATAACATACATACTTTAAAAATATGCCAAGAAGGTAGAAAAATTTCAGAGTAGTAGCCTTTGTTAAGTGGAACACTAGGGTTTTACATAGAGGTGTTATGGTTCCATAAAAAGTTTGATTCAGATTTTAAAAATAATTTTCATGATTAAAAATTATACATTCTTAAGTGGAAGCATTAAGTAAACCTTGTTTGTGCCCTAACTTTAAAAATTTTTTGTTACTGACAACTCTTACAAACTTGAACTTATTGTAAAATATTTCAATGAGTAAGAAATTTGTAGTGATGCACTCTTTGTGTGTGAATTCCATTTGTACATATCTAGTTGCTGAAGTAAAGTGTCCAACCTAGTTTATTATATGGATTAATTCTACAGATAACATCATAAGTACCAAGCAAGGCTCAGGCAGACCTGATTGTCAGCTACATAGTAATTACAAAAACAAGAAGTGAGTACGTGACATTTCATATTGTTGATAATTATGGATAAAATTGCTAAAAATTCTCCTTCACTTTACCTCTTTTACCTCAGAATTCCCTACTCAATATAAATGTAAGGTTTAACCTATTTTCTAAAGAAGTGCTAACAGGACTGGTACTATAGGACTTGTTTCCTAGCACCCAGATGCTGTACACAGGGAGGAAGCTTAGTGGGAGTACTTTGGGAACAACAGCTGTGGTAGATAGGTGGCGGAAGCAGGATTGAGCAGAAGTTGTTGAACAGACGTTTGCAGCTGCAAGAGATCTCAGCAGACACCACTAGGAACTATGAAGTACGGTGCCGTTCAGAGTTGTCTTGAATTTAAGCAAGAAGTCAAGCCTTTGTAGTTACTTATCTATCAGTCATGAGAGGTGGGCTGCTTGCAAGGGTAGGACCTCAGCTGTGAGCAATTAAGAGTCATCACTCCCAACCACTAGGAATGAATACATGGGGCTAAGAGATAGCAGGGATCCAATAAGGAGCCTAAAATTAGTAAAATCTAATTTAAAAATTACATCAGACATACAAAAGGAAAGTTACCTGTGGAAGAGAAATACAAGGAGACTTTTATATTTTGAAATGTTATTTTTCAAGCTTTTACCTGTTAAATCATGAAAATATTCACTTTCCCAAATGTGTAGTGAAACATTACAGAAATACCATAGCTATTATCTCAAATAAGATATATCATAATTATATCTGTTGAATAATCTCTGTATGTTGTGGAATTGTACTTTTTCATTGTAAGATTTGTTCAAAGACAAAGTGAAAAAGAATATTTAGAAGGAACTTTCTTACTTCATTGTGTTGTATATTTCCAGTTCTTTTTCTGAAAGATCCTTTTTCAAGTTTCCCAAATGAAATGGATTTGGAAGAGACTTCTTTTTAGGGCCCTGAAAAACAGTTAAGGAGCTCAGTTTATATCTAAGAATAGAATCAAGCAGCAGAAATGATTTAAAAATTAAAAACTCCTCCAAGAGAACTACTCACTATTTTTCAGTGTTTCCATTGAATATTTTTGATGCTAACTTGCACCTCTTGGCTTACCTTTCACTAACAAGTATCCTGGAGCCATGTCATGGGAGGGCATGATGGTATTCCCTGAAAACTTCCTATCACAGCCATTATGGAGCCATTACCAAATTTTACTTTTACATATTTGCCTTCTCTCTCTAGACTCTGTACTCCTTAGAGTCTCACTCATTTTTGGATTTCCTTTGTGTAACATGGCCCTCAGCACTTAGTAATTATTCAGTCGACATTTATTGAATGGTTGAATTGTAAAAATTAATTCAATTTCTCTTAAGAGCTATTTATAGCTTTGTTATTCCTAAATTTATCCAAGTCCTCCTAAGACTGTATTTCCTACTGATTTTATTTACTGAGATAATGGGTACAGTTATGATGTGAGTACTTTGTAAATACATTGCATTTAGTACTCCAACTCTTATTTTGTTGTTTGGAATGAGAAGACTGAATTTATAGTTGTTATGCTATGCTGTGCCACTCAGAATGTCTTATTTTATTGGTGCCCCTTCTTAGACCCCATCTTATTCATGTCTGGGATCACCTTCCTATACCTACATAGGCGAGTTTAAAAAACGTTTTGAAAACAGAAACATCATTAGTATAAATATTTACCTCAGGATTATTACTTTGATAATCACTTGAATATTTTATCGTATTTTCATGGCAATAATCAACAAAACAAAATAATCTGAAAAATGGACATTTTTGCTTTTATAGCTTCATTTTGAATCAGTCTTTTAGTTTGGAGAGCAGAACTTTACAACTGTAGCTAAAAAAAGTACTTTTTATGAAAAGTAAGTGTATACACACACACACACACACACTTTTAAAATTCTGATTCTCTTGTCTCTGAATATTTTACTGGCTATTTAGTCAGATAAACACCCAGAATATCCTATAGCTAGGGTGTTTTCTATAATCCCTGTGAATAGAGAATAAAGAGATAAATATGAACAACAACATGAAAGAGTTTTTCTACCTATATGTCCTATTAAATAGATACTGGATGTCAAGAGGCTCCTGTCTTACTACTTGATATTTCTTTCCCTGTTTGGTTCTAAATCTTTGGTCTGCCAATAATGACTAAAACCACCACTATTTCAAATAAGAAATGATCTACCATTAAAAAACTCTCTTATAAAGACTAGAGAAACAAGCTTAGCTCCCATAATGTATACACTTGAATGAAACACACCTTAAGCAAGGCCCCACTTTCTTCTGAACCGTCAGAACCCTGAGATTCTCTTTGCTTCCTTACTGCATCAGGTGTGGGATGAGGGTTAAGGCCAATACCTTCTCCAGCTTCACAACCATTGTCAGATCCTCCAGTGCTTCGGGAGGGACTAGGCTTCCGTGTCTTTAAGGAATAGTCACCAAAAAGGGTTCTTCTGCATGTTGGAGAGGTTGCAGCTTTGGAAGTAACTTGTAGCCTACTAAGGATAGGCGAAGTGGCTAAACCATCTATTTTATCTCGTGGCCCTGCAAGGAACCAGTCAGCACAAGACACACAGGGGCCTGGAGAAGATGCTAGCCATTCATCTATGTGGGAATCTGTTCCTTCTAGCTGGAGAAGAGTAGTTCTGACTTGATCCACATATATACAGTCTGGACCAGGGTTCCCAATAGCTCTGGATGCACAGCCTCCAGCTTCTAATAGTACACATAACATATAATGTCTCTAGAAAAGAAAATTGTTCACATAGGTATACCTACCATAAAAGTGTGTACATACAACATACATGTATACATTTATAAATACAAAGGACATATAGGCATTTGTCACAATCATCCTCACTTCTTATTATCAGTGCTTCTTGATCCCAGTAGAAAACAATCTCATACTGTTTTATTTTGATAAACCATCAACCACTTCTCTTGGTATGTGGAATTCTCTAAGATATCATTCAAAGAGCCTCAATTATTAGAAGTCTTTTCATTTACAATTATATATTTATTCCATTTTGGATTCTACATTCTTTTTCTGTAATTCTTCTATTTACCCAAACAAGCCAAAGGATAATATTATACAAAGGGGATCAAAAGATCTTCAGAACTCACTAAATTTTTTTTTACTTTATAAATATTTCTTCATTGAGCATTAAATGGATATGAAAGAAAAGCAATGAATGGATATATAATAGTTTTTTGAATACTAGTACTCAGAAAACTCATAGTTTTATTTTTTTTTTTATTTTTATTTTTTTTTGTGGCACCGGGGATTGAACTCACAACCTCGTGCCTGCCAGGGCAGGCACTTAAGGCACTGAGCCAAACTCCCGGCCCGGGTTTTTTTGAGGCAGGGTCGCACTATGTAGCTCAGGCCGGCCTTGTGCTCACGTTGTAGCCCAGGCCGGCCTCGAACTCACAACACTCCGCCTACCTCAGCCTCCCGAGTGCTGGGATTAAAGGCGTGCGCCACCACGCCTGGCTAGAAAACTCATAGTTTTAAATAAGCATGTTTGTAAATTTAGAGTGAATACACAGCCAAAAATAAAATCAACAAAACCCAGGTAAACTTACCAGTCCAACAATTAGCAAAAAATATCTCCCTTCAGGTTCCTGAAAGACTTCAGTGTTTGAGGCTGAGGAAGGTTGGAGGTGATGATGAGGAAACACTTCTCTCCAGATTATCAACTGACCAATTCTTTGTTTTGCTGCTAAAGGCAGCAGCCCATAATAGCGACAGTAAAGAGCAATCTCAAGAAGGTCATCCTTAGGCAAATGACTGCATATCAAATAGCCCTTGAATTTAACCACAAAGAATAAAAGTCAACTTTAGTTGGTTAAGGTATTCTGGTTTCAAGTACAATAAATGAAGATACAGCAAAAGTAAAATTTTTTTCCTGACCTTGAAATACAGATCAAATTATAACTTAAGGAACCCATCAGATAGACTTTACCATATAAGGCAAGATTATCTCTGGGTAGTGTCAGCCTTAGTGTTTGGTAGAACTAGAAAAAAAAAATGAATTATCAAAATGGAAAGTGAAGAAGCAAGAGTTGAAGTGAAAATACTGACTTTTCACTGTGTACTTTTCTGCATCTTCTGATTCCTTGTTATATATGTTATAAATCATGTTCAAAGATCTTTAAAAATGAAAATGTTTAAACTCATTTGATGCTTAATTTGTTTTACATGGAAGTCAACTACTTAATGTTCTGAGATTTAGTTAAAAGATGCATGGTTACTTCTGAAGATAGGATAAAAAACACACTACTGCTAAAGGACACTAAAAGTATTGCTCTTCTCTCTTATATACTTGGCTCTTTTGAATATTATTTCTCACTTATGCATTTGAAAATGTTTTACAATGCAATGAAACCACAAATATTTATTACATTTGTAAGTGTGTAAGTACAAGTCTTGTTTTTAAGATCTTAATCTTTTTTTTTTTTTGCGGACTGGGGATTGAACTCACAACCTCACGCCTGCTAGGGGAGGTGCTTAAGGCACTGAGCCAAACTCCCGGCTCTGGTTTTTTGAGGTAGGGTCGCACTATGTAGCTCAGGCCGGCCCTGCGCTCGCATTGTAGCCCAAGCTGGCCTCGAACTCACAACGCTCTGCCTACCTCAGCCTCCCGAGTGCTGGGATTAAAGGCGTGCGCCACCACGCCCGGCTCTAAGATCTTAATCTTATGGTACTTAACATTCAGAGGAAAAGAGATAAAGGTATTTTTCATGTATATAAAAGCTTGAGAAAATTTACTTTAGGTCTATGGCCATACAAGTTAGATGTTTGTAAAAATTTCCAAACTTCAACTTACCCTGTAAAATAGAGAAGATCCCAAAATTGTATATAGCCGTCTCATGTCATAGTAATCTTCAGACTGGGGGGGAAAAAAAATCAATGGATTTATATCATGGTTGTGTGTGTATGTGTGTATTAAACTATAATAGTTAAAATGGAAATTATGTTCTTTAGAACCAACTTCTCATAGTGCTTTCTTATAGTGAAATCAATATAATATCATATTAGAGTGAATATAATATGAATATATATTTATTTGAGATTTTTGGTAAAATTGATATTTGGTTCTTATAAAACATTCGATCAGAGACATCTAAGAATGGAACATAAAAATTTGTTATTCTATGAGAGATTTTTTTAAAACAAATCTGTTAAAAAGTTTCTACTATATATCATTTAAAATATCAAATATTAAAAAGGAAGGAATTGTGGGGCATGGAGGCACATACTCGTAACCCCAGTACTTGAGAGGCTGACAGGAGGGTCACTGCAAGTTCAAGGCCAGCCTGGGCTACATAGTGAGTTTAAGGCTTGCCCAACTCACATAGTGAGACCATGTCTCAAAAACACCAAAAAATAAATGAATAAAATATAAAAAGGAAGGAAGAAAGGAGGAAGAATGAAGGGAGAGGGCAGGGAGGGAGGGCAGGCTGAGCTACAGCTCGGTGGAAAGCACTAGGTTGATTCTCCAAGGATACAAAAAATAGAGGTGGGTGATATAGCTCAGTGATGCAGCACTTGCCTTGCATGTTTAAGGGCCTGGGTTTAATCCCCACATTGCAAACAAACCAAAACAAATAAAAACCGTTCTGATAATTCCAAATTAAATTCAGATTGAGCATGTTCTCACTTAAAAAGCAGGTCTTCATTTAAGTGGCAGGTTCTTAATCACTATTATATCTCAAAAAACATGCATAAACACACCAATAGAGTTAATTATTTTTTATTCTTCTACATCGTGTAGCAAATATTTTCAGCTGAGTGGAAGAATTTTAAGGCAAACAAAATATAGACTTTTTCAGTGTCAAAACAGAAGCTTAATGTTGTGTATTTCAAGATTAAGTCTATTTGGGAAATACTTAGAATAATGACTGGTTTATAAAATAAGAAGTCAACTTTGAGCCTTGCCTAAAATTCCCTCTTCCTCTTACCAGTTCTGCAAAATCTGCAGCCTCCAAGTCACTTAATGCTGTGTCTAATTCCATCTATGAAAAAATAAGCACAAACATTTGACTCATATTAGTTACTTTTCAATGCTTATATAAAAAGTACTTAATAACTACTTGAAGAATTGAGTATCTTTCTCTTTGGCATCACATTAAAAATGTCTCAAAATGGAACATCTTATTTTTAAGCTTTCAATTATAAAAACATTTACTTAACATATAGGCATTTTTCAACTAAATCTTAATTATTTCAAAATGGTCTTTACCAACTGTGTTCAATGCAGAACAATTTATGAGGTTAAAGAACAGCTTTCTAGTTTTAAATTAGAAATATTTTAGCCCATTATATTTCTTAAAAGAAAATGAAAATCAGTATTAATGTAGCAACCTACTTTGAGTTGTTTTGTTTCTCCATTTTCTGTACATTTCTCATCAGTTGGATTCTTGAAAAATACCAACATTCTTTCTTGTCTCTCTCTTGGACACAGTGTTTTGAATAAAAGGGTTGTCAATCTTTATTCACAGATTAAAACATCAAGGCAAGTGTTCCCCTGGAAGCTGGCACACTTTAACTACCCCACAGGGTTACTAGGAAAAATCCTTTCCATAGGAATTGCCTTTTGTTTCTATAGAAACTGCTTGAACTTTTCCTTGAAGCATTCAAAACTCAAAAACAGTGTGAATTTAATCTGTCATGCATGCATACATACATATATTGAAAATTATAGGTAACTGAAATTTGTAGCATACATACTATGTATAAATAAGAATCCTTTTTTTTTTTTTCTCTCTCTCTTCTTCCCAAGGTCAAAACACTCTCTGTAGGACTAAGCTCCACACACTATGTCTGACTGAGGACAAAAGCTTTTGAAACATTAATCATGCCTTTCAGTGCTTTTCACACAGTATGACTTATAACTCATTTGTGACCTACATTTTTCTGCATCTAGCAAATATTTCACATTTCCTTTTTTGTGGCTATAATCTATCTTGTGAAAAACGATGGGGCAAAGATTACACACTTGTGACTTTTGAACTCTAAAACTGTTTAATGAGTTGCTATTTCTGCTACTCAACAGGCTAACGTACAAGAGTAATAGAAATGTTTATTCATATTACTTAAGAGAAAAAATATTTTTCCTCAACTATTCCAGTGTACCCCAGAAGAATATGATTAAAAAGAATATGTGCTAAATGAGGAAATTTGCAAACACCTGGAAAGAATCTAAAGTGAGACACCATATATTAAACTCAGAACAAATGAAGACATTTTCAAATTAAAAATAACTAATTCCACTTAAAATCTGCCAGGCACAAGTTACCTTAAACACATGCTTTTAACTAGAATCTTGGGCATTAAATCCCTTAATATTTTTCATTAGAAAATAGTCAATGAAACCTATTTTAAGACAATGAGAAATCTCAAAGAGAAAAAGAAAATATGTAAGTCTTTAAGCTTGTTGGTAAAATAAAAGATTTGGGAACTTTTTGTTTCTGATTAAACATATAAAGAGCCCGAAGTTGCCACTCTGTCCTAACGGTAAAAAGCTGAACAGAATAAAAATCTGTAAGAGAGGTAAGATACAGTAAACACTGTACCCAAGATGGGAGAGACAAGGGTTCAGAGATTTATGACTGAGTAGAACGAAGAGTTATGTGCAGAAACTGATAAGAAAAACAGCCACGGAACAGGAAAACCCAGATTGCAACTGACAAACTGGAGGCTCCATGTTAAAGAATGAAAAACTCAAGGGGAACCTGAGTTTGACCAAGTTGTCCCAGTAAATATGGAAGAAAAGTCCTCTCATGCTTCTGGCAGGAGAAGAGTGAAAGGAACCTTCTTGAAATACTCTTGATTGCTATAAACATGGGTGCAACCCAGTTTGTAATAGCCAGATCTTGGAAACAACCCAAGTGCCCATCAATCAAAGAATGGATAAAAAAGATGTGGTATTTTTATACAATGGAGTACTACTCAGCTATTAAGAAAGATTGTATTGAGACTTTTATAAGTAAATGGTCACGACTTGAGACCATACTCATAAGCGAGATAAATCAAACCCACATGTGTA
>RJWM01001152.1:0-79880 GCA_004363535.1 Dasyprocta punctata
GCACACTATGAAAGAGACTATTTTAAAACTTATGCTAGTACTTTTCCCAATGCTAGATAATCCTATCTGGATCTAGGGACAGAGAAAGACAGAATGGAGAGAAAGATTTAAATCCAATTGAATGCATGGAATTTGTCTGCAAAAAGGCAGATAAGGCATATGGATGCTCCAGTGAGATCAAATGGCTTAAGAAATGTTTGATGACTGTTGCTGCATTACCCATGGGTTCTTTCACTTCAAATTATTCCACTGTGAAATACTCATCTGCTGGATACACAGAGGGAATGGCAGAGAGAAAAGAAACATCTTTGCCTTGTCTAAACTTTGTAGAGAGACTGTCGCACATAGAGCAGGCTTGTCGCCTCTCATTTGTGTTAACAAGCCTTAAATCACTCTTTCAACACAGTGCCTCCCACCATGAAGACCACGGTGGTTGGTTATTTTATGACTTTATGGTTACAGAGAGCTCCCATGAAATGTTTTAATAGGTGCATGATAAAGATTTGAATACCTTTCCAACACCACCATCTACTAATTGTTTATTTCTATGCACACACATGCACAAACACACACACCCTCCACTAATCTAGCAAAACTCCAGAGAAACATAGCTAGTAACAGCTTTATTAAATCTGGATGGGATAATTTACACTTAAAAGTGTTAATGTGTGGGAATTGATGGTGTGAATCTTATAATAAATATCTTCTCTAAATTTGGGGGCACTCTCAGTAGGGATTTTCTTTGAATTTTGCAGACTGACATTTTTCTTGTATCATATGGACTTATTTTTATCAGGTGACCCTTCACTATTTGTGAGGGTGAGTGCTCAAATAAATTATTTATCAGTACTCCAAATTACTTTTTTTAAATTTGGGAGACCAAATAAATACTAGGGGGAAAATACTGGGCAGGATTTTGCTATCAGTGATTCTCAATAAGAGAGATTGGTCAAGTTTAAAGGGGAATTTCAGGTAGTACTGACATATCCATTGGCTGCCAGAACTTTAGCATCTTTGATTTCCAGGCACTAACATTTTGTTTGATATAAGTAGTATGAAAATGAGAAAAGCAAACCTATATATTTACCTATGTACTTCCGAAAGGTTGAGAATCACTGATTAATGCCTCTTGTATAATTATTCATATTAGTTAATCAAATAATTAAGGGCTGTTTTTAGGACCAATGTCTTCTGGTTTAAATTCTTAGAATCTTTTAATCACATGACTCTTTTAGTTATATATATATATATATATATATATATATATATATATATATATGAATTTGTACTACCTAAAGTCAGGGTAATTTTTCTTTTCCTTTGGCTTATGTCTGTGAGTGAAGCACCAACAAACTGAAAGAACTATTATAAAATGTTAATTGGTTTGATAAATTGTTCTTGTATGCCAAAAGTATATTATTTTAACTCCAGAACAGGTCTTTTTTGTTTGTTTGTTTCTTGGCTTTCTTCATTTCTTTTATTGTTTCAATTTTAAATCTCGCAAATTGGTTAATGCCCCTTCTGGGTTGTTTGTTCAAGCCAGTTGCCATTAGAAGCCATTGGGAAGAAAAAAGTGCTTCATAATGAATCTGAAAAGAGCTTATGCTATCAAGTTCTTAATAGACAGTTGTGCAGCACTAAGCATGATCGGCACAACTGGTGGCTGCGTTCTGGAGATCCCCCAAGGATGCAATAAACGGAATAAATGGGCAATGGAGAATGAAGTGACTTGGAAAATGTCTGGTTGACTTAATAAATACTAGCAGGAAAAGATAGGACAGTATTTATTTTAAATGGATGAACCTGTTTTACATGGATTGAGTGCACACATGTAAACACAGGTACACTTGCATGCACGCATGCGTGCACGCACACACGCACATGCACAACACTATTTGTCCTTTGCTTTAGATTTATCAAGATTTTTTGGTCTTTATGCTGACAGTAAGTTGGCCTACCTTGATTTCAAGTGTACTTAAAGAAAACTCTACCTTACCCAGAGCATAATTTGTCATTAAGTCTGTTGGTATGAGGGGACATCTCTGGGGTTTGACAGTCACCCAAAGAGAGAGAAGACAGCCTAAGGGTTCAGAGGCAGAAATTGCTTTCACTTAGAACTATTTATCATTGTGCTTAGCTTCTGCAGGATTTTTTTTCTCCTGTGCCTTTTGTTTTCTAATGCAAGCACCTCCAAGCTACCCCTGGAAAACTTGAATTTCAAAGTTTTTGCACTCATATACTAATCTGAGGTGTTATGCCATTCAAATATTGTGTAATTGAAATAGCCAGTATTTGATAGCATATACTTAAGAGGCATTCTATAATTTAATTTTACAACAAATAAATGAGGTAAGTGTTAGTATCATTTTATTTTATAGTTGAAAGAATTAAAGGGCCTACAGAAGATGGTAATGATAATTTTAAAATGATCACAATAAAAGTAACTACAGAGATTTCTGAGTTTTTTTATGGTTCAAAAATGCTCTAGTTTTGTTAGGTGTTAAGTTCCAAGTGATATCTTTCTGCTTTTATTCCAATAAATCTCACTGACTTCTAGATTAAATTCAGGAAAATGTGTAGTAAATCAGGAGTAGAGTCTCTTCTCATTTAGTATTTCTTGCTCACTTTTGGCAATTTTAGAAAACTAATTAATTGCTATTTCTATTTATTTAAATTCACAGTGATAGAGCCTCTTTTGTGTTTAGGTTTTCACGAAGTAAGGCACTAGGCACATTTGCAACCCACAGTTCTAGATAAACCATCCTAAGGCTGCTGGGGATTTAGCTCAGTGGCATAAGCACCTGCCTGGCAGGTGCGATGTTGTGAGTTCAATTCCTGGTACCAAAAAAAAAAAAAAAAAAAATCCTAAGACCAACAGAGACCAGGTCCAGCTAACTAAACCCATATATTTCAACACACTGAAGTTTGCATTTTGAAAGATACAGATTCTAGTTATTCTTTTTTCCTATGTCCAACACTTTTAGTACTGTGGTCCCATAACTGGTTTGCCGTCCCAAGACAAGAAAATTGCAGGGAGCTCTCTTGAGAAATAATGGAGAAATACATAATCTTGCATTTTCTAGTGTAAGATTAATATTTACCAAAAACAATGAATACTAAAGGAAACTCAGATATGACTGCTTCTTTAGAAAGTATAATTTTTTGTAATTCTGTAGTTATGAAAATCTTTTAAACTTTGCCATTTAATTGAATATTGGATTCTTACCTAGATGGTTCCAATTCCATTACATGAAATTTTTCCTCCCCAGGAAGAGAACCTATATGACCAAAGAAAAATTGTTAGACACATGCAAAATTGTTGGCTTTGACGATAAAGGGAGGGAGCCATGAAGAAAGGAATGCAAGTAAGCTCAAGAAGGTGGGCAAAAGGGAAGCAGATGTTCTCTAGAGCATTCAGAAAGGAATGCAGATTTGCTGACACTAGTGTGGATTGTGTCAGATTTCCAAAACATAATATGGTAGAATCACACATCTGTTTTATTTTAAACCATTAAGTTTATGGTAGTTTTAATGGAAAGCATACAAATCTAATAAACATGAGTGGTTGGATATACACACTAGTGAAGTTCTACATTATATCCCACCCCACTTTCCATTTGCTTTCACACTAGACATAATGACCTTTCAATAAGCACAACCTAGACTACCAGGTCTATTCTGCTTTCTGAGTAAACCTGTGAACTGTGATTCTGCAGCTTTGACTGCGCAGTGTGGTCAAGCTATGATTTTGGACTTGAATTCAAGTTTTGACCTCTCCAAATCATAAACATTTCACCTCCATCGTGAAAGATGGTCCAAGTGGTGAAACTTTATTCTTTTATCCATGGAAAAAATATTTACTGTTTATATCATATGTGCCATTACCATGTTGATTGTAGAGATCCAATAGTGAAAAATGAGCAAAAATTGTTATTCACATCCACCTTGGGAAAAGGCTTAGCAAATCATGACTCAAGAATGTATGTAGATTGTGGTATGTTCAGTGAATCAAATTTCATTACAGCACAGATGTATCTAAATATTTTCATATCTTGAGTGCTGTTTTAGTTGTAAAAACAGAGATTCTATATATAGTCTACAAAGTCTACAATAGGTATGGACTGGCCTTAACTAGAAAAAAAAAACAGCCAATTCTTGCTCTAGAGGGAAGACTAGTACTGGAACAAATATGACCATATTAAGAATGTTATGAAGAATTACTGTGAACTCTGGAAGCATTTCAAAGCAAATAAAGAGATTTAACCTAATCTGATATAACCAGCATGTGGGTAAGAGGTCAATAAACAGGTTTCATATTCCTTGCATTCATGAATACCTGCCCTCCTTCTGTCAGATCCCCGTTCCCCATCATTCAATAGAAGGAGACATCAACTACACAGACAAAAGTTGTCTTGACTTCAAGTACTAACTCTCTAATTTCAAATGTGATGCTAAATAAAGTATGATACTTACTGATTCCTAAGCTTCTTATTTTAGAAATTATCATAGAATACTTATGAGGATTAACAAGGAAAGTATTTTACTGGTATCTTGATTTCAATATTGAACCCCATAAAGAGATCTGTGGATCCATGCTCTTTGCTGTCATATCCATTTTTACTGCTCACTTGACTCTGTAGCTGCCTTTGATCAACGGAGATACAACAAATGTAATGCAAGCAGAGGTTCTAATATCAAATCACATATTTCTCCATCTTCTCTAACCTCGCAACCTTCCCTGTGAGAACCTGACTTGTACAGTCTGCTAGAGAATAAAGCAAGTGAGGCACAGTTGAATCAGCCTTTTTTTTTTAGGAAAGGGTCTAGGTATGGGAGAGCATCCTCCTAAAGTCTGCAACTGCCTGGCCAAAACACTGCTAGCCACCAACACATGAATGAGCACCACTGAGCCAGGTATATGTGCTGAACTGACTCACTGACTCCAGAATCAGGAACAAAAATTGATGTTTATTTCACATGCCTCTGCTTTATTATACTCAGGACTCAAAAATGGTCCCCTGTTGCCTTACCCTCCATTGTCACTTGCATACCATAAATACCAGTGGCTATCAACTGAGTACGAAATCATTACTACACTGGTTGGGTAATATTTCACTTCTGGGTTTTCAGGCAATAGGCTACACACACACACACAAAGAGTGCATTAAGTTACTTGTTAGTCCTTCCAGTTATTTTCTTAAATACATACCTGTCTGTTGCATTCTAAGAAGTTCTCCTCAAAGTCACCTCTAAGTCCTCTTTCCCTTTCTCTTTAGATGTCCACCAAATCCCCTTATGTTCCTGTCCCCAGCAGAATTGAGGAAGCTACATCGTGTCAGGGTCAGAAAAGCCTGGGTTCTGAAGTAGGTCTGGAGATGGTTTCTGAAGAGACGTATTATTAA
Organism: Dasyprocta punctata; assembly: GCA_004363535.1. Classification (NCBI taxonomy): domain Eukaryota; kingdom Metazoa; phylum Chordata; class Mammalia; order Rodentia; family Dasyproctidae; genus Dasyprocta; species Dasyprocta punctata. Next base: position 5,403 of record RJWM01001152.1, read on the forward strand.
AGAAACAATGCCTTTGTCTCAGCAGCAAGGCTAAGTGATGTTTATTTCCAGATGCTTTCCTGAAACACTGCGGAGGGAGTGCAGCTGCATGTCATTCATGGAATGGCTCAGACAGGATAAGGGCAGCACTTAGAGGAAATGACCAGGCTTATTTGATGTTGGGACATGATGCAAACTTCTGTCCTCCATAGGGAGAAATGCAATTTCCTTTACTATGGGCATACACTTGCTCCAAACTTCAGCATTCCTCTTTCTTGGGATGATGGCATCCATTTCTCCTTTACTTGAGCTGACCTGTAAGAAATTTTTTGATTTGTTCATATGAATATCTTCCTTGTTTTAACTTTTCACCCAGACATTGATTAAAGTAGAAAGGCAAGTGGCACAAAGCGCAAATTATGGAGTGTAATTCTTATCTTTGCAATATTATTTTGAACAAATATCATCCATTTGTCCTTGGATAATTTTCTTCTTCAGGACTTATTTTTCTCAGAATAGTAGTTTTAAAAAATAGTAGTTGCATTTTGGGTGTATTTAATAAGATAAGTAATTCTGAATTAATAGTTTATCTCAGTGTAAACAAAGAGCAGCACTCAGTAAATATTTGGTTTTATTCTATCATCAGCATGTTTTTATTATTCTCCTGGCTGAGCTCTGAGGCTTGTTGGACTAAACATCTCACATCTGTTCTGTTGTCTGTTCTGAATTTTGTGCCCTAGAATCCAACATTTAAATTATCTCTTTGGCCTCCCAATAATTATCATCGATTTCTCTGTCTCCCCTCTAAGATTTTTTTCACTTGCCCTCCTTTTCTTCTGGGATGATTATAATTCTTTGTATTCATGGCCTATGAATGCCATAGCAAAGTACCACAAACTGAGTGTCTTAACAAAAGAAATTTATATTTTCACACTTCTGGAGTGTTTCAAGGTATTGGCAAGGTCATGTGTCCTCTATAATCTGTAGAGAAATATTTACTGTCCTCTTCCTACCTACTGCTTGTTTGTCAGTGACTTTTGGCAATCTTTGGATAGTAGATGCATTCTTTATATCTTCCATCATCCAATGAAATTCTTCCCACATCTGTCTTCGCGTGGGCATCTTCCTCTAAGGAGATCAGTCTTATTGGATTGAGGGTCTGCTTTAGGCCCCTTTTCACCTAAACTATTAATTACACTTGCAATGATTCTACTTCCTAATAATGGCACAACTGGAGGTACTGATTATGTGGAATTACATGTATCATTTCATGGGAGACAATCCAAACTATTAAACATTGCTAGACCTTCAAAACCTTTCCCCTTCTAATTGTTGTCTCTCATCACTCCTTTCAGAGTTTCCTATCTCATCATAAGGGACATTTTTTTGAGTAAATTAATACTGTCATACCTTTCTCTGCTGCTTGAGTGTCTGTAGCCTGTGTTTTCCAGGTGGAACATACTCAGTAGCCTCTTTTTTTTAAAATTTCTTTTTAATAAAGTTTATTTGTAAATAAAAATCTCAATTTCATTACTTGCCCCATTGTAAGAATTCAAAACTGAAATATGTGGGCAGTGTTATGTAATTCTGCTATAATTCTGCAATAGCTTTTTGAGGTTACACCCTCATTATGCTTACTACAATGTTGCCTAATTACATTTTCCTATTCTTAATGAGACTGAATGTGGCTGTCTTTTGTACGGATGTATGGTAATGCAAAGTATGTTACCTACTTATTATAGTTTGGATATATATCTCTCAAGCCTCATGTATTCAAAGATAGAGCTTTCAGGAAGTGATTAGATCATAGGTGTGCTATATTCACCCACAGATGAAATCAGAACTCAGTGTACTGTTGGAGGTAGGAGCTGGTCAAAATATGTGGGTCACCAGTAATGTGACCTAGAAGAATAGATCTCCTTCTCTTGCTCCTTCTAGGCTTAGCCTTTTTCTCTCTCCCTCCTGGTCACCACGATGTGAACATCTTCATTCTGCCCCACCTGCCTTGAGGTCAACCACTCATGAACTGAAAACACGAGATAGCATAATTTTTCCTATTTCAAAACGTGTGTTGGGTGTTGTGTCCCAATGACAAGAAAGTGATTAAGACAGACTTGCTACCAGAGAAGCAGATTCATTATTGTGACCATGCCTGACTATGTGGTTCAGAAACCTTGGGATTAAATGCAGGAAGAGTATGTAAACATTTGGAGATCCTGAATAGAGAAGCCCTGGAATGCTGTAAGATAAGCTTGATAGGAGATTCTAGTCAGGATGCAGAAAACCAGAATTCTGATAAAAATGCAGACAATAAAGTATCAGGAGTTTTAGGAACAGGGATTCCAATGGCAGTTAAATTCAAGAGCGTGTATGTTACACTCTGGCAGAAAATGTGTCTACATTTTAGTTGTGTCCAAAGACTTTGTGGGAAGCTGAGATTAAAATCATTGGACTAATTAATATGGTGGAGGAAATTTCAAAACAGCCCAAGGTTGGGGCTGTGCCATGAGTACTCCTGGCATTTTATAGCCAAATGTACCATGAGATGCAGGGGAAAAAAGAAGAGTTGAATAATCTGGAAAAAGATGTGCCCATAACCAGAAAGGAAGCACCTACAAATTAAAGGAATGTAAATTGGGTTCCACCAATTTTGACATGTGTCCTGGTGGTGTCACACTCTGGGGTGCACTCTGCCCAACCACCTGGGTCCAGGGATTCCAACCCCCAACAATTAAAGCAGTAGGTCAGGCAACACATCCCAGGGGTGTGTCTCTGCTAGCCACATGGGTTGCAGAGGTTCTTAACGCTACACCGCCAGGTTCTAGACCCCAGAAACAAGCTCCAGAAATGTGACCCTGCTAGCTATAGGGAGGATACATACTTTGTCCAGGCCAAAATCCCAGAGCAAGCCAACAAAGTCCATCAGGGGAACACACGGACAGCCTCACAGACCACAGTGCACAAGAATCCAGCACCATAATATGGGGGTGTGCCCTGGCTAGCCACAGGGATATTGAAGAGTTGAAGCTCTACCCAGCACAGTGTTCCAGTGCAATGGAGCATGCCTGCCCAACTACACAGGTCCTAGAAGAAAATGACAAAATGAAAGAGCAAGAGGCCATCTCAGTGCCCCAGCCCACTGAGACCAAACCCAAGAGACACTGAAAGGGAAGACACTGGGAGTCACACAACTGGACTTTCTGAAATGATAGCAAATGAAGCAAAGAAACAACTCCATGAAGCTATAGAGAAACTCAAATCAGAAATAATCTCTCAGCTATAAAATTGAGATGACAGTCATCATGAAAGAAATGCTGTGTGTAACTAAAGAAGATCAAGATAAAAAAATAGAAGAATACAAGAAAATGATGGAAACTTTGAATGAACAATATAAGACACAAAGAGAATGCAAGAACCAGATTCAAAGGGAAATTCAGGAAATGAAAAATTCAATGGAAAGTTGTCAAAACTGCTTGAACGAAGCTGAAGATAAAATCTCAGACCTTGAAGACAGCATTGAAGATTACGATCATGAAAGAAAAGATCTCTTAAAAATAACAGGGAACCAGGAAACAATAATTCAACAGCTGCAAGATGGTGCCAAGAACAATAACACAAGATTAATAGGCATAAATGAAAAAATAGGATTGAATACTAATGACCTGTGAAAATTATTTGCAGAAATAATAGCAGAAAATTTTCCAAACATGGGAAGAGAATCTGATATACAGGTAAGTGAGGCATACAGAACCCCAATTAACCATAACCAAAATAAATCCTCAACCAGACCTATAATAATTAGGATATCAGAAATGCAACCTAAGAACAAAATACTAAAAGCTGTCAGAAAAAAGAAACAGATCACCTATGAAGGAAAGTCTATCAGGGTCATGGCAGACTTCTCAACACAAAATTTTAAGTCAAGAAGAGATTGGAGTGAAGTATTTCAAATCCTGAAAGAAAACAACTTTCAACCCAGATCAATGTATCCTGCAACACTATCTTTAAAAATTGATGGAAAAATAAGATACTTTCATGACAAAGAACAACTGAAGAAATTTATGGCCACCAAACCAAAACTACAAAGAGTACTGAAAGGCACTGTAGAAAAAGACAAAGATAGCTACAATCCTAAGAACAACAACAAAAGGAAACCACTAAGCAGGGCAAACAATTAAAAAGAAAATGTAGAAAACCACCCACAGAAAGATATGACAGGGATGAGTCAGTACATATCAGTCATGTCAATCAATATAAATGGCCTCAACTCACTAATAAAAAGAAACAGACAGGCAGAGTTGGTTAAGAAACAAAATCCAACAATATGCTGTGTACAGGAAACACATTTCACTCAAAAGAAAACTCGCAGACTAAAATTCAAAGGCTGGAAAACAATACTCCATGCAACAGGAACCCAGAAAAAAGCAGGGGTAGCTATTAGTTTGCAGACAATGTGAACTTCAAACTGAGAATGATCAAAAGAGATAAAGAAGGTCACTACATACTTGTTAGGGGAAAACTTCAAGAGGAAGAGATTGCAATCATAAATGTATGTGCATCGCATATGGGAGCACCCAACTATGTAAGAAAATTCTTAATAGACATGTAAAACCAAATAAACAATAATACAGTTATAACAGGGGACTTTAATACCCCACTGTCACAGAGAGACAGATCAGCCAAACAAAAAATCAGCAAAGAAATAACAGAAATGAATCAAACTTTTGAACAAATGCACCAACTAGATGTATTCCGAGTGCTGCGCCCATCAACATCAGAATACACATTCTTCTCAGCTGCACATGGGTCATTCTCTAAAATAGATCATATACTGGTCCACAAAACAACCTTAAGTAAATACAAAAGAACTGAAATAATTCCATGCATATTATCTGATCATAGCGAAATACGATTGGAAATGAATGACTAAAAATCCCACAAGAACCCTATAAACAAATGGAAATTAAATAATACTCTCTTAAACAAGGGGTCACAGAAGAAATTAAAGAACAAATTAAACAATATCTACAATCGAATAAAAATGCAAATACAGATTACTGGAGCCTGTGGGACACAATGAAAGCAGTCCTCAGAGGGAAATTTATAGCATCAAACTCCCACATCAGAAAAATGGAAAGAACACACATAAACAACCTAATGATGCACCTCAAACTTCTAGAAAAAGAAAAGCAAGTCAAGTCCAAAATGCAAAGAAGGGAGGAAATTATTAAGATTAGAGCAGAAATTAATGCAATTGAAACTAAGAAAACAATACAAAGAATTAATGAATCCAAGAGTTGGTTTTTTGAAAGATTTTATTTAAAATTGATAAACCCCTAGCCAACCTTGTCAAAAGGAGGAAGGAAGAAATGAGATTCATGCAATAAGAAATGAAAAAGGTGAAGTCACTACAGACCTTGTGGAAATAAAGATCATCAACACCCACTTCAAAAACCTTTACTCGCATAGATTCGATAACATAGAAGAAATGGACAGATTCCTAGAAACATATGAATTATCAAAACTGAATCAAAAAGATGTAAAACTGCTGAATAATCCAATTTCAGCTAATGAAATTGCAAATTTAATTAGAACCTTACCAACAAAGAAAAGCCCAGGTTCTGATAGATTCACTGCTGAATTCTACAAGAAATTTAGGGAAGACTTAATGCCAACACTCCTCAAACTCTTCAATGAACTTGAAAGGGAAGTAAGTCTTCCTAACTCATTCCTGGAAACAAGTAATACCTAATACCAAAACCAGAGAAAGACCCAACCAAAAAAGAGAACAATCTCCCTAGGACAATCTCCCTAATGAACATAGATGCAAAAATCCTCAATAAAATACTGGCAAATAGAATACAAAAAGTTATCAGGAAGATTATGCACCATGATCAAGTGAGATTCATCCCAGGAATGCAAAGATGGTTCAACATATGCAGATCAATAAATGTAATACACCGTATCAACAGGGCCAAGGACAAGAATCACACGATCATCTCAATAGATGCAGAAAAAGCTTTAGACAAAATCCAACACTCATTCATGATAAAAACCCTACAGAAAATCAGAATAGATGGTCTCTAACTCAACCTGATGAAAGTCATATACCATAAACCAACAGTCAACATCTTACTAAATAGCAAAAAATTGAAAACTTTCAACCTAAAATCAGGAACAAGAAAAGGATGTCCATTATCACCACTCCTATTCAATATAGTTCTGGAAATATTAGCCAGAGCAATTAGACAAGAGAAAGAAATAAAGAGCAAAAGAATAGGAAAAGAATTATTAAAAATATCATTATTTGCAGATGATACGATACTCTTCATAGAAGACCCCCAAAAATCCATTGAAAGACTTCTAGATGTCATAGCCAAATTCAGTAATGTTGCTGGATACAAGGTCAACAGTCCAAAATCAACAGCATTCTTGTACACAAACAACAAACTCACTGAGAGTGAAATAAGGGAAACCACACCCTTCACTATAGCATCCAACAAAATGAAATACTTAGGAATCAATCTAACAAAGGAAGTAAAAGATCTATACAGTGAAAATTACATTACTCTGAAAAAGGAAATCGAAGAGAATTTCAGAAAATGGAAAGATATTCCCTGTTCATGGAGAGGAAGAATAAACATCATGAAAATGGCCATTCTCCCAAAATTCTTATACAGATTTAATGCAATCCCAATCAAAATACCACTTGCATACCTCACAGAGATAGAGAAAGCATTCCTGACATTCATCTGGAACCAGAAGAGACCTAGAATAGCATCGGCGATTCTGGGCAACAAAGGTAAGGCAGGAGGCATCACAATCCCCAACTTGAAGCTACTGTGATAAAATCAGCATGGTACTGGAATCAAAACAGACCTGAAGATCAGTGGAATAGATTAAAAGATACAGCCACAACTACAAACACACTCAGTCACCTCATCTTTGACAAAGGGGCCAAAGATGTACATTGGAGGAAAGATAGCCTCTTTAACAAATGGTGCTGGAAAAAATGGCTTTCTGTATACCATAACCTAAAACTGGATCCATGTCTATCACCATGCACTAAAATAAAGTCAAAATGGATCAAAGATCTGAACATTAAAACAGAGGCACTAAATTTGCTGGAAGACAAAGTAGGTAAAAATCTTGATGACATAGGAGTAGGCAGAGAGTTTATGAACAAAAATCAAATGGCATGGAAAATACTTCCCAGAATCAAACCTGGGATCTCATCTTATTGAAAGGTTCTTGCATGTCAAAAGAGATCTCCAACAGAATGAAACAAAAACCCACAAATTGGGAAAATATTTTAGCCAATTGTCCCTCGACAAAGGACTTCTATTTAAAACATATAAAGAATTAAAAAAGAATCAGGCCCCTAAATTTCAAAGACCCAATCCATAAATGGGCATCTGAGACGAATATACACTTCTCAGAGAAAGAAATACAAATGGCAAATAAATATATTAAAAAATGTTCAGCATCAATGGTCGTTTGGGAAATGCAAATTAAAACAACACTGAGATTCCATCTCATGCCAGAATGAATGGCCAAGATTAAAAAATCAACCGGTAACAAATGATGGAGGGCCTGTGGGAAAAAGGAACTCTTCTCCATTGTTGTTGGGAGTGTAGACTGCTGTAACCACCGTGGAAATCAGTGTTGAGATTCCTCAAGAAGCTTTGATTAGAGATCCTATTTGACCCAGCTATTTTGCTTCTGGGCATTTTTCCAGAAGAACATGTTTATAGCAACCCAATTTGTAATAGCTAAATCTTGGAAACAACCCAAGTGCCCATCAATCAAGGAATGGATAAAAACGTTGTGGTATTTTTATACAATGGAGTACTACTCAGTTATCAAGAAAGATTGCATTGAGACTTTTATAAGTAAATGGACACGACTTGAGACCATACTAATAAGTGAGATAAATCAAACTGACGTGTAAATATCATATAGTCTCCCTAGTATAAGAAACTGAAACAGTATATATGATCCAAAATCTGCCATAAATACTGTTTAAGGGTAAGAAACTGCTGAAAGAGCAAAAGTATTTGGGAAAGGGCAAAGGAGGAAAGAAGGAAGGGAAAAAGAAAAAGACACAAATCTCTATGTATGTATATGTAAGTTAGCTAAAATGAGTATACTGCTGAATGTATTGGTTATTGAGAAAGAATGGTTAACACTCGTACGATTAGATCAATTTTACATGTCTATATCTGTTAACATAAACAACCATGTTGAAGGTAATGATATGCAATATTGCAACCATTGTCAAGTGCCTGTCATCTTGTTCTGTAAACCAGTAAAATTACTGTTTTGGATTTGTTGCTGTCATTTGTTTGTCTCTTTTGCTTTTTGTCTTTCTTTTCTGTGTATTTTTTCTCTTAAATAAAAAATTTTGACCTGTGATGTTTCTGGCAAGGAAAGCTTGGTTGCCAAAAAACCTAGCGCATGTGCACACACACACACACACACACACACACACACACACACAAAGAATACAGGTACAGTACATCAGGACTCTAGAAAATATGCCTTGAGGGCATCCCAGACCTTTCAATTTCCAGAATGAAGGATGCAAAATTGAAAGATTTTATTTTAAGAAGATAGCTTCATGACACCCTTCTGGTGAAAGGCTGCTTAGGAAATTACACAGGATTTATTTAATAGTGCTCAGCTATTCAGGTATGCAGTAGCCACTGCAACTATGAAGCTAGGATATCTGGGCATTGCTGGAATTTGTAGCAAACTTTGACAGCATTCACCTGGTGTTGATTTTAAGGGCATACAGAATGCCACATTTTTTGGATAAGGGAGGTTTCCATTCAAATGAGAAAAAGGCCTGGGAAGTAATGTGCCCCTGATAGGGCAGTGCATGTAGCTTGATAGTGAAACCAAAAGCACAGTGGAGACCCAAAGAGTTAGGGAAGCCAGGAATGTGGATTGTTCACGAAAAACTGTAGGCAGTGAGCATAGCCACTCTAAGGGAGAAGTCATGGGAGTTGCAATCAGCATAGCTCAAGGAGTGGAGCCACAATAGCCCTTTGCGTGTCACAGTCCACTGACTTGGGTCCTGGGCGTGGCACTACAATATTTAATGTTTCCTCTGATGCACTTTAACTTTGTACTGGTTAATTTATTTTTGTTAGCCTATTCTCACTCCTCCATGACACTATTTACTTTGCTCCATTGTGTGACATCAATGTTTAACTTTTTTTTTTAAACAAAGGCTCATAGATAAGTTTCCCATGAATCTGAGAAGAGACTTTAAAGTTGGACTTTTTAGTAATGCTGGAACTTAAAATTTTTGTGATTCTTAAAAATGCAATTTGCATAGAAAGATGGACAGAAGTATTGGGGAATCAAGGGTGGAATGTTATGTTTTAGATCTAAAATATTCCCCAGAGCTTCAGTTGTTAAAAGGTGGGGATGTTAAAAGGTGATTGCATCATGAGGTTACTGTACCCTTCAGTGGATTCATTCATGGATGAGTTCATAACTAAGTGTGCTGTTGGAGGAAGGGGCTGGTCAGAAGACACGGGTCACTGGAGGTTACCTAAAAGGATATTACTACCTCCCAAGATCCTCACATCTTTCTCTGCTTCCTGAATGTGACTATGTTAACATACTTCCTCTGCCCTAGCTTTTCCACCATGACCTTCTTGCCTTGGAACCAGCCTACCATAGATTGAAACTGTGATCAAAATAATTTCCCCTTCCTTAATTTGTGGGTGTTGGCTATTGTGCCCCAGTGACTAAGACGATTTTAGATTTTCAATTACTATTTTTTAAATGAGTGAAAAAAGTGGATGATTACTTTACACTTATTAAGAAACTATTTTTTAAGAAGCTATCATTTTAAAGAAATTAAATTAAATATATTTCCCAAGGTGTGGAGACACTGGAACATTAGTGAATTGTTAGTGGAAAAGTGCAATAGTATACTTAGTAAAGGAAAAAATGTGATGGTTCCCCAAAAATTGACACTAGAATTACTGTTTAAATTACCACAAAAGTAATTCCACTTTTATTTATATCCCCGAAAGGGTTGGGAGTAGGTACTTGCAAAGATATTTGAAAAATGGAGCTTATAACAGCATTATTTATCCAGAGATGAAAGGATTTCAGCTGCATCTATGGCTGAATGGGTATGCAAGCAACAAAGGCTGTAGTGGTTGATACATTGCATCAAATTGAGAAGTGTAGAAACTTAACTAATTTCCCTGACAACTGCCAATATTTGGCTTTTCTTCCGAATTTATCAATTTATGAAAGATAGGTTAAGATTTTTGACCCTAGAACTATGGTGCAAAACCTACCTTAAGCTTGCCCACTCACTGTTTCTCTTGATGCTTAGGCGGGTGGAAAGTTCCTTCGAAAGCCTTTTGTAGATAATTGGAGATATGACCAGACAAGAGAGAAAGAAATTTGTAGAAAATGGAAAAAGAATGTTTACAAAAATTGTAATACATTATTTCTTGGGCTGTTACTTATACATTTGATAGTAGTGAATACTATATTAAAACAAAAATGCTCATGAGACAACTCAATAAAGCAGGATTTATTTTTGCATATATTCTCTGTTTAAAATAGTAGTAAGATGAAGAGGAAAGAAAAATAGTCATTTGGTTTTAGTGTTGACAGGATTACATGTGAGGTATTATTTTCAGCAGATATTTACCTCGCTTTTACAATCCAAATAAGTAAAAACAAAGTGTCTCTCTTTCCCCGTACAATACTTGTATGGTTTATATGTGTTAGGGGGTTATTGGGAGGAACCAAACAATATTCCACATTCTTTGACCTTGACTTTGTTATGTGTAAAGTTATGATAAATTCAATTGAATTAGTCTAAAATTAAAAAGCACACTTTTCTAAATTAAAAAAATGAACATTTCATATTTGCTTACTAAACTTTTAATGATATGTTTTTATTTCAACAAAGAAGGTATCTGCTTCCATTTTCTTGATTCACATGAAGATTTGTTTCTATACATTTTCCCTTTTTAATAAAGACTTCTTCATTTTAAAAATGCCATTGGGTAAATATACTAAATTCTGTTGACTTAGACTGGAATTCATCATTGAAAAATGAACTAGATATTTTTACATTACTGGGACAATGTATCTGACATCCATAACTTAAAGTTGGAGAGGATAATTTGGGCTCACAATTGTAGTATATTCACTTCTTATTTGGCAAGCTTCAAGACAGTAACTGTATAGCAGAAAGACCTGATGGAGAATGACTGTAAATCTTTTTGTAGCCAGTAGGTAGAAAGAGAGAAACGAAACTCAGGGAAGGCTAGACTAGACCTGTGCCCAGCTGCCTGCTTCTTTCAAATCCCCACCTCCAAACACCATATAGTATAGCCCTCAGGATACAATCATCTTCTAAAAGTTTGATCTCTAACATGAAACTTTGGGGGTGACACTTGAGATCTAAACTGAATATCTACCTCTCAGCTCAAAGGCTCATGTCTGTCTTATTTTAATGAGGTGGATTTACTCCATCTTTAAGAGTCAACAAGGACTTAACAGTTTCAAAATTGCAGAAAAGTCCATGTCCAAAGTCACCTTTGAGACTCAAAGCAATTTCTTAGCTGTGAGCACCTATTTAAAAGAAATGATGAATACTTAGAATACACATGACATGTGGTAAACAATCTCAGTCCCAAAAGGAAGAAATACTAGGATAGAAAGAAATGGGGTTAAAGCAAGAGTGAAAACTCACAGGTCAAGCATTAAATCTTGAACCTCTGTGTGTAGCATGAAGAGGAGGTTGTGATGAGATGTGACACCAAAGGTCTTGGGTAGTCCAACCCTTAGGCCTTGCTGGTTACAGCCCACAGGGCCACTATTTTCAACATGCTCTGCTCACCATCTTCGTATTTCCTCAGTAGGTGTTCCATATTCCTATTACCTCCAACTTTTTCAGATTTCCATTACACCTCCAGTTTCACTCTCACAGCTTCACACATCACCCTTCCAAAGCACCTGAAAAGGACTATGATATTATGTACATGTGGCAGGCCTCTAGATCTTGTTTCAAAATCTTGGAGGAAGCCTCTATGACCAGGGAGCTGTTGTATTCGGCATGAGAGAAAAACCAACACTATGTGGATGATACTAATATTTAATGATAGCTTGGACTTGGAGTTTCAGGATGACTGGAGTTGGCAATAAATTGTAAGTAATCAATTCCGTAGTGAGCCCTTGTCAAGAAATGGCCATAGGACCTTTCTTGTTAGATGAAAAAATTTTGCTTTTGCAACATAAACCTGCAGTGTAATATCTAGCCAGTTACTATGATGCCTTCAAGTCCTTTTTCTTGCTGTGCTGGTGCAAAGTACTCCTTTTTAATGATAATATTTTAAGCAAGCCTGCTTTTCTTTGCTCTAATTTTCCTTGTGGTTTTGTTCTGGTGAAATTGCGAATTTTCAAATCATTCATATCTACTTTTTGCTCAGAGTTTTCACTGTAGATATGGTTACATTCAGACAGAAATATCCATTCTGCAGACTGAACACTGGGATGCCAGGAAGTTTCTTTCCCCAGGTGAATTAGACAACTGCCCTTAGACTTAGTCATCTGTAAATTCTCAGGAGATAGGCAAAATGTAGACAAATTTGATTCAACTAAAAAATGAAATGCTTATTCCCCACCGAAACCTCTTAAATCAGGTCTTTCCTCTTCACATTTCTATCACCATGATGGCCTTCTGAGCTCTAACTAGCATCAAACATCAAACACAGCTTATAGCATTCTGGATCTTCTCTAGTCAGCTTCTCCAAACTTTTCCAAACAACTCACTCAAACCAATTACAAAGGCTTTTGAACTACATAGTCAAATAGAGTCACAGCAAAGAAGTGACTCTCCACATCAATATCTTACATTAGTGACTTCCCATCAATGGAACAAAATATCAAATACTCAAAATTTAAAGGGGAGAGGTTTATTTTGGCTCACAGTTTCAGTGGACTCAGTCCATGATTGGGTGTTCCAAGGAGAAACATCATGGCAGAAAGGCATGGTATTAAAAAGCTGTTCACTGAAATTGGCCAGGAAGTAGGAAGAAAAGGATGGGGCTGCAAAAAACTTCATCCTTTTAGGTGATGGTCCCATGATCTGCCTTTTCTGATTAGGCCTCAAATCCTAACATCACAGATACAATCACCTTCTAAAGTCTCAGCTCTGAGCATGAAAACTTTAGAGGACATTTTAGATCTAAACGATACCAGAAAGGCAATATAAAAAATTTCAGACTATAGTAAACTGGGACATGCATATTTAGCTAAAGGATAAAATGATTGATTATCTCCAACTAATAATTGCTAAACCGGAATGTTTGCTCAGAGGTGGCTGAAACTTCAGATCTTCCAGATCGCTCAAAAAGTTTTATTAAATCTGTCAGATCTCCCAAAAATTTTATTAAATTATACTGAGACTCAATCTATATAAGTAGTAGCAAAATACATCTTTGGAATAAATTCAGTGCTTAGACCATGAATGTGCAATCTATGTGCCAGATGAATGAGATCTAATAGGCCTTGAGTCCTGGGAGTGATTTAAATTTAATTAGTTGTTATGTCTTTAGTGACTAATAGAAAAACAGATGCATTCCACAAAATTTACTTTTATTACCCAGCATCCATTAATTTTCCTTCTGGAAAAATCTCTCATATCATCTGAATAAAGGTTTCCTTCCTCTACTCCCAATATACATGTTCTGCTGGAGGTAAGAATATCTATATTTCTATGACTGACTTAAGAAATCAAAAGATTATTTTCCCCTGACAAGATTTTTAGGAATAGCTACATGCCCCAATTTAAGTCAACCAGAGACTAAATTGTGAGACTTCTTGAAGCTATCAGGAAAACAGAATCATTCCTTTTCTCTGCCAATACAAACTAAGAAACAGGTAAACCCAAGAGAAATTGAAAGCAGTATTATGACCATAGGACAATAAATACTCTAAGATAATAGAATTAAATCTGAAAAGGCAGAAAGAGAACATTGGGAGGGAAATTGTGGATTCTCATTATAATGTGTATATCCTTATGGCCTATCTTGTCAAAAAACAGTTCCCTTAAACTTTACATAAAGGCATGCATTCAAACTTTTTAATTTCTTAATTTGTCTTATTTTTTTCATTTCTTTTTTAATACTGGGTATCAAACTCATGACCTCGCACTTGCCAGGCAGCAGCTTATGCAGCTGAGCTATATCCCCGGCCCCTTGCCTCATGTTTTTTATTAGTAGCAACCAAAAGTCTATACAAATAATCAATGAGAATTGATAAAATGAGAGAATCTCCTTAGTAGTTTTAAATTTCATCATTGGTTACACACACACAGGCACACACACACACACACACACACACACACACACACCTTAGCAATATGTGTCTACACCGTCTAAGATACTGTCTTTAATGAAGTATGGGTAGGCATAATGTCACCATGTCCCAGCACTATTTCCAGATGTTACTATTTTGAATTAATATCATCAGAACCTTTTGCTTTTACAAGGGAGAAAGGAATGCTGTTTTTCTTTTATCCCTGTTGCCATATTTCTCTGTGGAACCATTTCAATTTAGTGAAGTGGAGAAGGACCCAGCCGCTTGCATCTACTGTTATGAATGTGGTGTTTGAAATGCCAAAATCAATGACATGAGACGAAGGGCTTCATTACTCCTCGGCTTACCCAGACTCAGGCTTCCTAGGACCGGGAGATAGTTTGCTGCCAGAAAGATACATTTGAATTTTAATGTGTCATGTCTCTCTTCCAATACTTTCCATGTCCCAGACTGTAAATGGCTTTCAGAAATCTTTTGAACATTCCAATGACTCAGCTTTCCATCTTGTACCATTTCCTCACACTAAATTGAATATATTTATTGCTGAATTGTTACAATAAATTAAAGAACATGTGATCCAGGTAACAACATGTGTTTGTAATCATAAAAAATCTAATACAGAAGAATCTTTCAACATGACCATTCATACTATAAATGAGACAGCATAGAGTAGAGCAATTAGATTTTGAAACTATGTATAAATCACTGTTCAACCCTTCCCTCAATAAATCGGTAAGGCTACAGGACATTTTTCTAGCCTCAGTGTCCTCATAAAATTGGAACATTCACAAATTTATTATGTTATTTATGTTTCAATGAATTGGGGACTATTATTCTTTACACCCTTTTTTGTAAATATGAATTAGGACCCTCAAGGAAGAATTTACTCAACTCTTAAGTATTTAAGATAAACCAGAGGGACCAAAAAACAAAAGTAAAATAATTTATATCTAGATCGGGAACATCTGGATTCAAATTTTCATTCTACTCTTTAGTATTTGTGAACTAAATATGATTTTTTTTACCTCCTTTCCCTTATCTGTGAAAGGACCTACCTTACAGGGTTATAATGTGAATTTTAGATTCAAATCATCATAATTTGAGAACAGTATCAGACATAGTAAGCACATAGCAAACGTTAGATGTTTTTGCTGTTAGTGGCACCGTTGCTGTTTACTGGTGGCTGCATCTGTGTATCTGTGGAAGCATTATAGAGCAAAAGACTGTAGAATGTAACTGCTTTGAGGTGAAGTTCTTAACTAATGTTGGATTGTTTCCCACTGCATTTCTGAGCCTTTGGGCAGATTGAGTTATCTCAGCTTTCTCACTCCTAAAATTGGAATATTAATAGCACAAAATTTGTAAGGAAGATATGAAGATTATGAAAGAACGATTCAATTTAAATAACTTAGAACAGCCCCTGATACATAATAAGTAGCACTCAACTATTCTTATTATTAAAAACAGTGACCTATTTTCAAGATCATGTATGTTTACATTGCTTAAATGTTTACATTGCTATAGGAGAAGATGTTGATCAGCTAGGCTTCAAATTCATGCCTGATTCCAAAATCTACATCCTTGTCATTATACCATATTGTCTCTATTTTTAAGAAGATGAACATCAGAGTCAAGCCAAAGGCAATTTTAGATTTATTTTACTGTCATTTCAAACATATCATTTCTAACATATCTTGAAATGTATGTATTTTTAAAAGAAACAAAATATAGCTATGATAACTGCCAACTGCTTGCAAAGTAAATTGTGCTAACCCCTCTGCTCCCCATTTTCAAACATATTTGTATTACATCTGGAGCAAAATCATTAGTGGCAGGAAGACAGATGTTCTTCAAAGTTTGGGTGTGCTGGTAGACATCGAATACTGATGTAGATGTTATTTACTCATTTGATTCTTTACTCTTTTCCAAGAAGATGGATGTTTGAGCATTTTTAAGATTTATTTCTTCTTTCTTTGGTTTCCAAGGTGACAAATCGAAGTTTACCCCAGGAACTTGCAAAGTATATCACAGTTGGAGAAATCCATCATATATAGAACAGCATTAATAACTGGCATTGTGCAGCTGTCAATCAGAGTAGACTTCTTTCATTAATAATTTAAGAATCTTCTTTAAATTGAAAAACATATGTACATATTTATGATAATGCACATTGCTATTAATAAATTGGCTAACAAAGCCATTTTTATTCTATATTTCATTTTTAAGTACAATTTACTAAAGAAAACAATGTTTTAGTTTTATTTTGAAGGCATATACTTAAGGGGATGATGCATTCAATATGATCATCTAATGTTAGAGAAAACACACAATGTATTATGCATGATAGAAACAAATGTTGAGCATGGGAATAGAATATGAGGCAATGACCTTGAGATATACCAATTTAAATTGGTATAAAATTCTCACATTTTTGTAATAGAATGAACTGAAATTTGTTTCACAATCAGATATTTAACTACACAAAGAGAAAAGTTTTTCATCTCATAGGAACATAATGTTTATATTGCTAATCACAGTGCTATATAAATTTCACTGTGGACACTAATCAATAAATATGATCTCCTTATTTCTTCTGCTCCTATACAGAATAACTGAATTTGAATATATCATCAAATGCTTTAAAGTCCAGAGAGAAAACACTATGAACAATGTCTAGAAGGATGACTATTGTAGATTGAATTTGTCTCTACAAAATTCACACTTCGAAATCATAACCCCAAATGGGACAGAAGTGGAAGGTGAAGCCTCTGGGTGATAATTAGGTTTTGAGAGTGAAGCTATCATCAAGGAGATTAATACTTTTATAAAAGAGTACCTAAGAAGTCTCTTCTCTTTCTGATGCATGAGGGCACAAGGAAAAGATGATTTTCTGGAGATGAGAAAGAGATGCAGTGGTTTGGATTTGAAACATCAGTCGAAAGTTCCTGTGTTGAAGGCTTGCTTGTCAGTGCAGCAGTGTCCAGAGGAGTGACCTTTGGGAAATGACTAGGCCACAAGGACTCTGTTCTCATCAGTGGATTTATTCATTGCTGGATTCATAGTTATTGGACTGTTGGGAAGTGGTAGAAACTTTAGAATTTGGCATCTAGTTGAAGGAGGTAGTTCACTGGAGGCATTTCCTTGAAAAGCATATCTCATTCCCAGAACTTTCTGCTGTTGCTCTTTCTCGCTCTGGTTTCTGACTACTGTGAGTTCAGCAGCTCTGCTTCATGCTGCTCTGCTTCACCACAGACTCAAAAACAATGGAGCCGAATGGTGATGATCTGAGTTCTCTGAAAATGTGATCCAAATTCTATCTCTTCTTCTTGGAAATTGATTTTCTGGGACATTTTGTCACTTCAACAAAAAGCTGACCAACACAGAAAGCCCTCCCCAGATATCATATTTGTTTGCACCTTCTTGGAATCCCCAGCCTCCATAACTGTATAAAATAAATGTCTATTGTTTATGCTACCCACTATATGATATCCTGTTAAAGCAGTTGAAATGAAGACAAAACCCAAGCTAAAGCTTTTGTTTTTATTTTTCTCCCTTTTGAATGATACCCATAATTTGGAACTCTGCTGCTTTGAATCTTGTCAAATATGGAACTTGATACATTTTGATGTGAATATTTTGTTCCTGTATTCATAGTTTGATTCTTAATGTATGCACAAGATTGATAGGTATCAGCTGCCTTGTGACTTGCAATCTTTTGTAGCCAAAACAATTTATCTGATATTCATTTTTTTAGGCATTTGTTCGGCTGTCTACTGGAACTAATTAATGATGAATGCAGAGGGATCATTGTGTTGGTTGTACACATTTTGTTATGATGTCAGTGAATTTGCAGTAGACTTCCACTCATATCTGAGTTCCCAATGTGTTTCACTCTTAAAAGTTCCAATCTTACCTTCACCCCATAACCAAGCTGTCTCCAAACATCTCACTGGAATTAGAACTTCCTTCTTCTCTTCCCTTCACGCATTTCATCTCTTATTATAATTATAGTAAATTGTACTATTTCTTTTACTCTGTGGTTGTTTGTGTCTTGGGTTCTGGTAAAATGAAGATTTCAGTGCTTTTGGGAGGGTCCCTCCTCTTTTCTCTGTTGTTTTAGAATTCTTCTTGAGCTAGAAGTGACCTTGGTGTATCCTGAGGATAAACTGATCAACAGAATGAAAAGATGGCCCTTCGATAATAGCACAGAAGCTAGAATCAGTGATACAAATTCACCTGAGACTCACCTGTCCTATGACAAATATGCTCTCCAATAAGTATGAGTTTCTTATCTTGTTATTTTTTGTGAGGGGAATGAATTGTGCTCCAAAAGTGTATTTTCATATTATCTGAAGTCAATTACAAACCAGTGTTGAATATTGTTCATGCATTCCAGTTTATCTGTTTTGTGAAGAGGTTTAACATACTCTAGCTGGTGTGAACCTCCAGTGGTACCTGAATGACTGTCCTATCTGGTGGCTTGTACCACTCGTGGTACAAACAGATCTAATGACTTTTATAGGTCTCTTCACTATTAAGATTAGTAAAAACTATATAAATGGGCCAAAGCTAGCTAGCTGCTTGAATTTAAATAATTGCTGCCCAAATACAAGTATTAGTACTTTTCGTATCAAATAAAAATTTTTATACTAATCAGCAAGTTTACTTATTTCATTAAATTAAACGAAGTTTATTACTTTGTGAATTTCCTTTAAACATTTTATGCCTGAAACATACTGATTTATAAAAAGTGGATTTTTGTGGCCACAGCAGCACTCTTTTTTTTTCTAGATAATTTTCAATCATATGCTCAATATCACTTGTTTGCATTTATTTCTGATTTTAAACGTGTACAAAATGAATATTTTCATAGCTAATTTGTGTCCAGGGTGTCTCTTCCCAGGTTAATAGTTTATCCTTATGTCTCTAACTTTTAACATGGAAATCTTACAAGTAACCCACTGCTGGTGCACATAATCTGCATTTACAAATGCTATACCACAAGTTAGCTATCTTACAATTAGCTGTACTATAGTCACGATGTACCAATGATGGTTCAAGTCAGCGGGAGGATCAAATTAAAATTAGAGTCACCACTACAGCCCCATCATGAACATGTTAATTCTTATCTGTGGTGCCATTTGGAATGGGTGGGGCAATATCCTGAGTGATTGTTCTCAAACGACAAAAAAGAACAGCTACCAGCTCCTTCATAAAGTAATAAATGTGTAGCCGGGCGTGGTGGTGAAAGCCTTTAATCCCAACACTCAGGAGGCTGAGGTAGGAGGAGCGTTGTGAGTTCAAGGCCTGCTTGGGCTGCAACATGAGCGGAAGGCTAGCCTGAAATACATAGTGTGACCCTGTCTCAGAAAACTAGGGCCAGGAGTTTGGCTCAGTGGCTTAAGCACCTGCCTGACAGGTGTGAGGTTGTGAGTTTGATCCCTGGTGCCACAAATAATAATAATAATAATAATAATAATAATAATAATAAATGTGAGTCCAGTTTTACCAGTTGTAACAAGGACCAACCATCCATGATTCACTGGTTGTATTAGTTGGATCCTGTGTCCCCCCAAGGACTCACGTAATTTGGATGGGACTGAGTCTAGCATTCGTGATTGGTTTGTTGTCTAGCGCTGGGATTGACGATGTGAGTGCTGCACCTGCTCATGGGTGGAGCCAACATACAGTGTAAGGGCGAAAGAAACACATGTCTTCCCTCTCTTTCCCTCTTTCTCTCTCTGGTTTGCCTTGCTGTTTGGTGGCTGCCATGAATGGTTGCCCCGCCGTGCCACGCTGCCTTGGAGCCAACTGAGTATGGACCGAAAACCCTCAAGAACCGTAAGAAATAAACCTTACCTTCCCTAATTTTGGGTGTCAGGTAATTTGTCTCAGCAATGAGTGAAGAGTAACTAAGATAATAGTCAATGATATTTGTAGTATGATATCCTCTCCTATCCAGGATACAGAGCAAAATAGTATGTAATTGTCTGTGGTTCATTTCAATAATTCTCTTCTGTCTTTTTCAAGATGTGCAGCAGTATTTTACTTGTTTTCATGCTTTCCTGAATTTCAGATATTTTACATCTGTAATGTGATATTTAAAAACTTTTAGTGAATTAATTATGAGTGAAATGGTCATTATAAGTTTCCATGTCAAATCAAATTCATAATAAATCTGCTCCTAGATACAAAGAAAAAGATTTAGCAAATTGTATATAGATTTTCTACTCTCATGCTTATCTTCTCCAATCATCTGTAACTTCTTGAAGAAAATGGTCTATGATTTATTCATTTTATTCAACATGATGCATATCATAAAGCAGATATTAAACAAAACCTTTTATGCACAAAAAATACATGCTTACCATTGTTTTCTTTTGTTTACATTGCACCAAATTTACAACATCTAGCCTGGTGCCTAACATGCTAATTAAATGAAGATTAGGCAAATATTGATATTCGCATGTGAGCTGAAGTTGATTTTCTTTGTTTCACAAACCTTACTATTATACTGTTTTTCTCAGTTCATCTTGAACAATTCACAAAATTAGGTGTTTTGGAGATTTTGCCTTTGACTTTTTCAAAGGGTTCCTTTGTTCCCCAGAATGATTTGTTATGGGGAGAAAATAATAGTCATGAGGTGACTAATTGTATAATAAATGGAAAGACATACCATAGACTTCTTACCCTCAATCTTGTGCCAAATGTTTTCTCTTGTAGTCCACTGCACTCAAAACACAAAATAATTGTAATAACTGGGGATTTAGGGGGTGATTTTTTTATTTAAAGAAATGTTAATTTGCTATTAAATCTCTTGTTGAAAGACTATAATAGGTTAATGAACGTATTAAACATGTGCAAATTAGTTTTTTTTAATGCATTACTTAGTTTCAGATTGAAAGGGGGTGATACATCATAGTCATCTCTGCAGGAATTAATGAGGCATTAGGCCATCTCCTGTCATGGAGGCCAGACTTATGAATGATTTGCTGAATTGTACATGCGAACCTTGTCCTGTTCTCTATTTCCACCCACTTCATACATCTTTTCTAGGACTGTTGCTTCTGCAGTCTAGGCTTTGGTACTTGAAATACAAATGTCTGCCCACCATCAGTGGGGAAGAGAAAAGCAGTCTATTGCAAGTGACAAATGTTGTTTACCGTTACTAGAAAAGAGGGTGGAACAATGAGTGCATATATTAACATCACAGGGGATGGGTTTGGTAGTCACTCAATTGCCATCTTACCCTGTGAAGACGCATAACCTCTCTCTGCTTCTCTCAATCACCAACTCACTCTCAGACATCTACATTAAAATAAAGAGCCCAAGGCAAGGCAAGCTATCTTAACTATAATAAGTGGCAAGGTGTTCCTCAACTCAACAGCTTTTGTCACCAGCTCTCAATCTCTCCGTATCACAAGCACAGCTTTCTCTGCCTGCATCTTTTGATATATTTGCCTCACCCTGCAGTTCCCAAATCAGCAGTTCCAAACCTTGAACAGGCAGCATTTAAAATCCATCCATTTAATTCAGTGACATAAGCTATCTCTTGCCTGCATTTATTTTTATAATTAGCAGGTACAACATTTCGTTCTCTTTCAAGAATCTTTGATAAATTTTTGCTGTATCTTGAGATAATTGAGGATGTCATGGCCTATTCAAAAATCAGGATGGAAATCACAAGTGTAGACATTAGATTAAGCATAGGAATAACATCTGTGTAGGACATGAAAACATTATAACAATATTAACTCACATTTTTGTCACACTGCAAGTATAAATTCCACGATGCATAGCTTCTTTAAGGAGCATGATTGACTCTTATATATTTACTGCTACCCCCAGAACATAATTTTTCCTCCCTGCTTGACTAGCATCAAAAGACTTCAGGTGCTAATCTATGCTTCTCTCTAGCCAGGATATTTTCTTATTGTCTTGACTGCCTATTCTCAACACATGATTCACACTTAGTGCAAGTTGCATGTGTCTGACATAACCTCTACTCCAGCATCTCACTAACATCTAGTTTTGGGTAATTCACCTTCAAAATCAGTGTTATTCCATTCTTGCTGGCTTTACTCCTTCTTAAATTTCTTTTTTTAAATTATTTTTATTTATTTTATTTTAAAGAGAATAAAGTCAGGCAAAATAAAACAATAAAGCCTGCCAAAACAAACCAGTGTAAGTGACACAGATCTTCAAAACAATAGGAAATCAACAATAGTTACCATAATGCCCCTTGTCTTCAAAATAACTGCAGATACTTTCAGACATAGTAAAAATCAAACAGAACAGAAAAGAATAGAACCAATAAAAACAAAACAATGAATGCAATAAAGGACTCCAAAACAAGACAATAGTAAATCCAAAATGGCTACTATTATATAATCTTGTTTTCTTTGAAATAGTTCCCCATGCCATTGGATATAATAAAATCAAACAAAACAAAACAGTAAAACCCAACCCAACAAACAATGAAAATGATACAGGACTTCAAAATAAGATGACAGGGAATTAACAATGGCTACCACCTTCAGATGGAGATCCCCCATAGATGCTGCATTGCGTATTGTTATTCTCTGAATAGATGATCAGACTACCAGCTTTATATCTGCAAAGTCAGTTAAACACTAAACATTACAAACATTAAATTGTATTTCGCCTCAATAGCTGTCATCACAGCCTGTGTTTCTCTGGATTAGCTGGTCACTTACAGTGGGTGTTGGGAGGTGGGGGGAGTAGGATTTGCTCTTCTTGTTTCCCATCCCACGCACAAGAAGGGGCTGGCATCTGGCTGTCTCCCCAGTGACCTGCGCATGACACTGACTCAAGTGGAGTGGTTGCTTCATGGTGACTTCTTATTCTCTTCCCCTGCAGTCTGTAAATAGTGCTGACTCACGGGAAAAGGGTGGTGTCTGGCTCTTCTTCTTAAATTTCTTAAAGTCAGATTTGGGGTAAGTATGTCCAAGATCATTATCAGTAACATAGTTAACATGAAGGTGGGCAATCTCATTATCTTCATCCAGCTGATAGCTCTTTCCTTCGATAGAAACATTTTCTAGCAGTTCACATCTTTTTGTTCTAAGCAACAGGATTCGTTGGGCAATTATATTAAAGTGGGAATAACATCAAAAGAAAAGTGGGATGTGTCATAACATGAAAAACAGATAGAACAATTCTACACCTAGGAGTCAACAGTCAAGATAGAACAAAGCACCTCAACAATGAAAACTCTTACAGTTTCTTTTAGGGCACTGCCAATCCAGTAAACTAAATTCCTGAGGTGCATAGAAAATGTGTATTGACAATTAGACCTACCAGTTCTGGGACATGTATTTATATCAGTGGAAGCAAGAATGTTGGGACCTATCCTGCTCTGAATAAGTGAGCTCAAAAGAGGAAAAAGTAGTCCACAACACGTATTCTGAGAATACTTTCTTTCAGTAGCCATAGAAGTTTCATGCTTCAGCTGACCCCCACATACTTCTCCATTATCATAGACACTTTTCCTTCATCACTGCATTTGATAAATAAGGATAACAGTACCCAAAGGAGGAATCATCTTTGTGGAAGAAGGAAACAAAACTTCATTGGATTTAGAAGAGCCAATTTTTACTGAATTACTTCCTTGAACACCAAATTAGTGTAAAAAGGAAAGCAAACAGTAACATGTGGTAGACAATTTTCATGGTATATAGTAAATTCTTTTACCTAGGTACTTCCAGAGATCAGTTGCTAATCCTTTGAGAGTCAACTGGAGGGAATTAGAAAAATGTATTTACCTGAAAGGTTAATATAGTTTATGGGGTGATAAAAATATTGATACCTAAATATCGGTCCTTCATATTTCACTGATGCATTTTGTCTGTTCTTCTAGTGACAGTATCATATGCTCAATGTAAAAAGTTGAGAAAAGACAATGCTCACATGCACAAAATTTATTCATGTCTATTTCTGTTAACATGGTGGCATTGCTGCTATATTCTTCATACCATCTATACTGTCTTTTAAAATTTATTGCTACTTCTACCTATAAATGAAAAATAGTTTGTAAAACATTCACTATTTTTATTATGTAATAATTATATTGTATATATTAATTAAGAAGTAATTCAAATATATGCATAAGTGAAGAAAAAAATCACTAAAAATTCTAACCCTCACTTATAATAATATAAATATATTTTTTTTAGATTTATCATATACAATGACTTTTATATCTGTAGGCCATTCTTCTGTAGGAATATATTTTAATGTACTTACTTCTCTGTAATTGAATATTTAATTTATTTTCTATTTTCTTATAAATGATACTACTACATGTACCTATGTTTTGCATATTCTGTATATGCTCAATTCCAGGAGTCAGTTCCAGTAAAATAAGTGGAATTATTTGTTAAAAATGCATATATATTTCAGCTGTCTGTTGGTACACATTTTTATATTTGTTTTCAATTTTTTTCCATATTTATATCACATGAGATTCTTTAAATCATACTCTGAGGAAAGTAAGTC
This sequence comes from Dasyprocta punctata, assembly GCA_004363535.1. Taxonomy (NCBI): domain Eukaryota; kingdom Metazoa; phylum Chordata; class Mammalia; order Rodentia; family Dasyproctidae; genus Dasyprocta; species Dasyprocta punctata. The sequence continues at coordinate 30,267 of RJWM01001152.1, forward strand.
AGTGGTCATTATCCTCTTTTAGAAGTGGAAAAACAGATTCAGCAAATTCTGCCCAGGATATGCAACCTTTAAGTAGCAAACCCTGGCCTCTATTCCAAGTCCTTTCTCTCTGATTCATATCTATACACAAAAGTGCTACTGACAGTACATGTCTGGTTCTAATCCTAAAAGAAAAGTGTGACATAATAGGACAGCTATATTTATTGTCTATTCATTCTTTACTAGGAGCTCAGATATTTTAGATACATGATAGCATATAATCCTCAAGGTAAACTCCTGTCATTTGTTTCATTGTATCCTTTACAGATTACAGGATAGAGGATTAGCCAGGTTAAGTAACTCCTTCAAAGACACAGAGCTAAGTGATGAAGTGGGGATGTCAATTCTAGTTCTGAACTTCTTGTTTTTGCCTTTTCTATGGTCTGTAATTACAAGATTCTAACCAAAATTGATTTCCTTCAGTTAAAGTCTAAATCTGAATAAGCCTGGTTGTCACTCGGAGGGCAGAGCAGGAATTGGTACATACTAAAAGCCCAACCAGGTAGAATTAAAAAAAAAAAAGTTCTTAAAGGTCAGACATAGAATCAGTCAAGATAAAAGAGGAAAATTCTATACCCCAAAGGTTCTCCAACTAGTCACACCAGAGACCAAGAGAAAAGGAAAAAAATCTGGGCAGCCAATGTAGAAAACACAGGAAGTGTTATGGTAATAAATGTTTAACAACTGGTACAGAAGGAGTAGTGATTTCTAGTGCTTATTAACCTCCTAGGTGTAAACACTCCCAAATGGCAGATTTGAACCTACTATCCAGCTTGTAACAATATGAAGGGTGGTTTCACAGAAACTTATAATTGGATTTTCATGTATACAATTCTATTGGGTCTTAGAGGTACAATTCTTGAGATATGATATTTTTTAAATGAAAAGTTAAAAAAATTCTTGAACCTTTATTATACTTTGTATCAGGAGGTACAGTAAGTGCTAAGGAAAATAAGTTAAATCAGACATGATTCAAATGGAACCTGAAGAAAAACAACTCACAGGCTAGTATTGAGACAGACAGGTAAACAACTTAAGGTGATATACGAGTAATAGTGGAAGCAGAGCCTAGAAACAGTGATGATATATTAGCATATTAAAGTGATCAGCTCCACTCTAGAAGGCCATCTGACTCCTCTGCATTTTGTCTATAAATTTTGCCCCATGTTGACATTACACCATCTACAGCAATCAAGAAAAACACTGTAAATAATCTGCATTGACTGAATGATCCGCACAAAGGTGTCTCATACCTCAAGTCACTGTGCTTCCGTCTCCCCACTTCTACCAATAAACATGCACCATAACGACATTCTTGATGGTTCTCTTAACTGCATTAAATTTGTAGATGAATAAATAAACTATTTTTAGAAACTTAAAAAAATTATCAAGGGAAGCACTTCCATAATTTATTCATATGCAGGTTCTTTAATTTTCATTTATTAATGAACTTTAGAAAATAGTTCTTGTGGAACACAAAGAACCTTTCTTATAAAAATAATATATGACTAATCCAGGCTTGTATCATTCTGTCCCAACATAGTGCTAACTTTTACAAATATACAACTTTTTTTCTGAGAGTTGCAAAATATAATTACCATTTTGATGTTTCTAAATAGTATGGGTCAGTCAAGTCAACTGAGATAATTCAGATGACTTAGAGATTTTGGCAGCCTTAGATATTTTGTTTATTAAATCTTTAAGTTTACCTTTCATTGATGCAATTCACAAAAGGGAACAATTTCATACCAATGTTTTAGAGACTTTATCGAAATCTGAGTGGTTGTGCTACACTGATTCAAATATTTGTCAAACTATAGTCTGGAAAGTAGGGGACAAATTATCAGTTGCGGCACTGATAAAAAGAGTAATGCTCAAATAAGTTTAGGAAAAACTACATTCCTAAACGTCTCAGCCATTCACAATATATTTAAATGTTATAAAGGAAGGAGTTAGGAAACTACCTTGAAATTGATTGCCTTGGAATTATCCAATTTTTTTCAGTACATTTTTAAACCAAGGCACTATCAATTTATAACATATCCCCCAAACCCGCAAATCATCAAAGTTTGGTAACTATGAATTTGAATACTGTTCTTGTTTTCTTGTTCTCCCTACCACTAGGTCTGTGTCTTTATCAGCTTCACATCTTATTAAAAGAATGGCTCAACCAAGACAAATTCAGTAGTAGTCCTGGTCCATTTATTTCAGGGGCTCACAAGATTTTTAAAACTCTTTTTTTCTTGGTTAGTCCAGCTCTTCATTCACACCTCAGGACCATCAATATTTCTTCAGAGGATTATTTTTACCCTGCATAGGTCTTTCAGATTATTCACAATTAATTTCTATTTATATGTTATTAATATGTTTCTCTGACCTTTAAATAGAAATGCTATGAGCAAGTGGAGTCTATATTTGCTAAAAGTTCCCTTTACTATTGGTTTCCTGTAATATTTAATACATAGCAGTTACTTAATGAATATTTGCTCAATATTTGAGAATTATGCTCCTAGAAGTTTAAGGATAACTTGCCCATAAATGTTTAAGTTCCATTTCATACAAAGTATTTTGTTAATTACTTAGATGAAAACTAGACCTGATTATCATCTTCGTAAATGAGTCAAAATTTGCAAAGTGGGTAGGATATGATCAGAGGGGAAGTAAAAGAAAAATCTCATCAAGATGAGTAAATGAACTGAATCTCGCAGTCTGGCCTTCAATAGGGATAAATGTTTGGCCTGTAAAACAATTTCAGTGGACATTTATTAAATGGGTAACATGGAACTTAAGAACATTGGACATTTTCTTAGAAAAAAATCAAAATACACACACATGTCCATACTCAGTCACATAAATTCTCATTGTTATTTCAAGTGAGATGTTGCTGAAAGAAATGTTTGTTAATTAGGTGTATTAAAAGATACAACATGAAGATTTGGAACTATGGTGTTAGAGCATCAAGAGTTCAGAGTGCGGGCTCTTGAGATGGAATTTCAGGCTTTGAATTACATACCTGCTATTCACTACTTTGGATAGTTAATCTTTCTGTCTCATGTCATCTGCAATATGAGAAGTTACCTCAGTCTTGCCATTAATATAGTTAACAGAGTCAAGAAGTTAGATGATTTAGTCTTATTAAATCTTATCTATTCTTATCAAACAAAACAGTAAGTTTAGTATCATTCATGCCAGAGGAATTCTGTTTTGAGTTTGTACAAGAAGATTTAATTAAGCAGACCTGAAAAGTCAGTGCAGCACAATTGTCACAGCATATATTCTAATGACAGATGTGGATTAGAAGTCCTTATATACCGCTTGTTATTGGCCTATACAGCTTAGAATAAACTTAGACTAGCTGCTTAATCTGTTTCTATTTTGTTATCTACTCAGGGTAAATAAAAGAAGTGAAAAGGTAGCATCAGAGAATCACTTAGTTCTGTGCCATAATAAGTGCCCAAACACAATAGCAATTGTGAATTTCAGAGAATAACAAGATTTTTAGCAACAGAAGTCAAGAAAGAAATCTTAGGCATGTCCAATACAGGACAACATTGTGCACATTTTAAAATACTTGAGCAGCTAAAATGAAAAGGTACTAGAAATCTAGACCTCACCAAATAGATACAGCCTACAGAGAGACATATTTTATGTCCCATAAGTCAAAATAAAGGCAAATATAACAATTTTAAGCAGTCTGAGCTAGTCCAAAGTGGGACATGAGTCTTCATAAGAAAACAAATATTTTACTTCAAGGGTTAATATTAAAATGCATAATGAACTAAATATTTAAAGCTCCCTAACACTTTGTATTCATACATGTTTATTTTTAAATTGGTATGTGTTTGCATTTCCTAATATTTACATTCCTTGTATGGAGCTGGTACATGCACATAACATATCCAGAGTTTTAACAATCCCTTTAAGTAGTAATAGGTTGATTTTCCTTTCCTACTAAGTGCACTGACCGTGTGGTCTTCATGTGAGGAAACAGAAAGGGTATAGCAGAAAGAACAACTAAACTGATTCTGTGACCTTAAACCAAGTCTCCACTTTACTGTATGTTGCTCAGAAATACCTGAACGCTGAAATTTATGACATTGACACTAATTCACTGCCACATTAGTCTGTATATTGTGCAAACTGTAAGCATCTTCCTCTTCGGATGTCTGTACAAATCACACTGAAATGTCATATGTCTAAGGCAAGAGGGGGCAGCTGTGCTTCAGAAAATTACATCTCTCTTTAATTTGAAAAGTACATTTCCTTGCTATGGAGACAAAAGCGGGGGACACCTAGGAAACAAAACGCAAATGTCAGGGCAAAAGAAGGCATTTAAAAGAAGACAGAAATCGGTGGGTGGAAACTGGTTGCTCTACCTGAGTTAGTTGAATCATACGATGAGCAAGAATTATAACTGAAATATTGGATATTCTCTTGAGAAAAACCATGTAGACCATTTCATCTGCATGCATAGAAAGTATCTTAACTTTCTATCTTTGAAGTGTCATGAAGTAACTAAGATTTTCAATATTATTTCTAGGAGAAAAGAAATGAGGTTCAGAGGGAGGGGAAGGAGGCCAAAAACCATGAAGCTCATACATGGCACAGCCAGGATTCGATATAAGTTAGATTTCAAATTTCATGCTTTCATCTTAATATCATACCTCCCTCAAGGTTTCATTGTGCTCCCACATTATCCATTATGGACCCTGCAAAATAAATCATTCTACAAGTTTCATATTTTAACTTTCTCTCTCTCCTTTTCTTTCTCCCTTTCTGTTTCTGTCTCTATCTCTCTCTCTCTTTCTCCAGATTACCCCCTCCAAAGCACCACGCGTGTAATATGCATCACCATCATAGCCTGAGGGTCAGCTGTGAGTTCCAGAAGGATGTTAGCTTTATCAATAGTTTTTTTCCCAACCAAATAATGGACATTTACAAATGCTTCTGTTTAGTTCCTGCAGATCTAATTCATAGAAATAACACAAAACATAGAATAGGAAATAGTAATACATTTTAAGTATTTGCAATGTATAAATAATAGCCAATATTTATTAAGGGATTTCCATATGTTTGATCCTACTGCAGGTACTCTCCTGCACTAATTCATTTAACATTCCAAGAAACCAGCGTAGTAGGTATAATTATCATATCCATTATGCATAACTTTAAGTACCTTACAGACTTAATTACATGACCATGTCTTTTCTTATCCTTGAGAATTGCTATGATTGTAACCTAAGTTTTGTTCACCTCTAATGTTCTCTCTTTTCCAAAGCACGAATTACAAAACTCCCATAAATATAAAAACCAAGACTATATCAGATTGTTCACAGTATAGTCCCATATTTTGTAGGAAAGAGGTCGAATCTCTAAATCTGCCACTTCAGGACTTCCTAATCTGGTCCATGTATTATTTTTCCATATTACCTTCCATCTCTCATTTTCTCTATTCTTTAAATTATTTGTATTGCTGAACAATGTTTTTTTTTTTTTTTCCTATGACATCTGTTCCTAACCTTGTCCTCTGGGAAAAATAAATTAGCATTTCTCTGAAGCTCTGATCACATCCAGGCCGTGCCACCTTACTCTCCTGTCTCGAGTCTTCTGCTCAAGTTTTCCATTTGTATTCTTCTTCTGCACTCTATTAAAAGATCTCCAACTAGAGTCTAAAATAATACTTCTAAAATGTCAAATCACATCATTGCCTAGCTTGAATATGTGACTGACATGTTGCTGTATTCATGATAGTGTCCAAACCTAATACTTCACCCTCCAGATTCCCATGTGGTTTGGTTTATGCCTTTCATTTGACCTCCTCTTCCATGGTGTTGTTTTTGCTCTCTTACTTCATCTAGTTCCACTTCTTTCTTCTTCAAGACCATGAGCTCATTCACTACTCACATTTTGTTGTCTAAACATAGAATTTTCCGTATGTCTGTCCCTGCCTTTATTGTTATCTCTGTTCAAATGTCACCTTTAGAGACAGGACTACTATGGGCTCATTATTGTGTGTTCCTTGGTCTTCCAGGCACTCATCTCTTACTGGTTTATATTTATCAGTAATGTTTCTGCCACACAACTTTTGGTATATACTGATTTATTTAGTTCTTTGTAGATTGCTTCCTTAGTAATAAAACTCAAACTTCCTTGAGTTCAGGGAGTTGCACAATTTCATTTTTCCTTAGCAAATAGTTCTGGGCACATTATGAGCATAAAATAAAGGTTTATTCAGTGAATGAATGTTGTCTGATGGTATTTCCCTTTTATCCTAGGAAAGATTGCTTTTTTCGGATCACCCTTATCCACACCAGTGAATAGGGTTGGCTAGCTCAAGCTATAAGATCATGATAAATTTTATGACTCATTCTTATGGAAGTTTACTTATGTTCTATTTAATTTATTCCCAAGTATCCCCATTTCCCTCCCCCATCATAGGCAATAATTCTATTTAGAGAGTAGCTTTTGTTTATGAGTTATTATTATTATTATTATTTTATTTATTTATTTATTTTTTTTGCGGCACCAGGGATTGAGCTCAATACCTCTTGCCTGTCAGACAGGCACTTAAGTCACTAAGCCAAACTCCCGGCCTTGGTTTTTTGAGGCAGGGTCACACTACGTAGCTCAGCCCAGTCTTGTGCTCATGTTGTAGCCCAAGCCAGCCTCAAACTCACAACACTCCTCCTACCTCAGCCACCCGACTGCTGGGATTGAAGGCGTGTGCCACCATGCCTGGCTTCACGAGTTATTATTTATATGCTGTTATTTTGTAGTTACTATATTTGTAATTTGCATGATGAAAATATGTTGTTTTTCATTCTGTTTTTCCTGGTTTTTAGGCCTACTGATGATGCTTTGCACATCTCTCACAGGTAATGTCTCAGAAACTCTTGATATCATGATGCACAACTGACACACATTACCTCTGAGTACTCTGAAGAGGGCTCCTATGCTCCTTCCACTGACTGTGCTATGAACATTTTCCCACTCATTTATTTATATTCATATTTAAACATTCTTTTTTGCATTTACGCTTAGAGAAGATATTTAGAACAATACCATCCTTCTATTTGATTTGACCATATATAACTGAGGTACTCTCTAGAATGCATATATCCATTTCTCCCACAACTAGCAGTACACAGAACATCCATAGCCCCATTTCCATGACAATGTTCACCATTACTGAGGTTTCCACTTTTTTCCAGAACATTTTCTGTACATTGACACACTGTAATATTTGGTACTTCATGTTACCAAGTCACACTTTATTTATTTATTTATTTTTTGCTTTATCTTTAAGCCTGTGCTCCTTGAGTTTGGAATCACACAATTACTTTTGTATTGAAGTCTAGTCAAGTGGCTATTACAAAACATGAACCTGATAAAAATGTGTTGAAGAAAAAGTAAGTTGTTCTATCGATTGATCACCGTCCCAATTAGAACACACATTTACTTTAAAACTTCTCCAAGAGAAGTGCAATTTCAGGTGATAAGAGATGTTTCCTCTAATTATTTTCCTTCCTGTCTACATATAGGAAACTAAGGCCATGCCAGTTTAAACACAGCTGAAGGTTTTCAAAGACTACGTATCAATCGTGAGATTGCATCCAGAGCTTGAGTGATTCTCAAGTCATCCCCTACATATTTTTATTTCTTCTCTTTCACTCTTACAGTAATGAGATAAATGAATCAACTGATATGTGTTTCTATATTTTTATGTTAGTATTTCATCTATCCCCACAAATAGCATGATATTTTAACTGTGCCATAAAACAGAACCCATTAACTCTCTGAGATAATAATGTCATATATTCTGGCCATGTATATAGCCACCACTGCTCACAAGAACTTTTGCCATTTAGGGCTACATATTTTTTTTTCTTATAGAGTTCTTATTTTATGAGATATCAGTTAAACTAACTATTGATCTGGACACAAAGTTCTTGTATATCTATAGGTCAAAAAGTTGGAAGATTACACTCTTAAATGGCTGGTTGAAATGTGTAAAATCCATTCGAAGTGTTAATTTATTATATTGTGCTGGACACTATGCTAAATTCTGACAAATGATGATAAATAAGAGAAACATATTCTGCTACTGTGGAACTCGGTGAAGAACATGAGCCTGTAGGAAACATAGAATCAAAACCAATAGAAAGGTGACAGGAAGGAACGTGAAACTTTCAAGAATATTTAAACCAGCCCTGGGGCCAGGGAGATTTTTAGAAGGATGTGACTGAGATTAAAAGGATCAAGACAAAGGTGACTGGAGAAGTATGGTTGAAGAGAACAGAATGGATTGGTTAGAATCCTAGAAGGGAAACAAAGAGTTGTATATTCAGAGAAAAGTAGATTGAACAAGGCTTGAGTATTGATTATAAGGGGAAGTGTAGACATTTACAGTCAGACAGGAGACTTGACAAGGGGCTAACTTAATGAGGCATCCTTATAAAATACTAGAAGTTTACAGTTGAGAGCAATGGAGACAAGTGGATGTAGTTGGCTGAACAAAACAATGACATGATCATCTATGTGTTCTGTAAGGAATCAGAGATTGGAAGCAAGTTTGTGGTGGGAATTAATACTAGAAATAAAGTGACTAGATGGGAGGCAGTTGTGATCCAGGTGAGTGATAATGGTGGTCTGGACAAGTAAAGGAATTTTAGCAATTGCAGTAAACAGATTCAAATAATTTGAAGACAGCAAACCAATGGAGACTGACTAGATAGTGAAGTGGGTGTCAAGGACCAAGCAAAGCTCTCAGTATCAATCCTCTCATACACTGGGGTGGGATATAGATTTCAAGCTCCTTGTTTCTGGTGAGCATTCTGCAATAGTCTCTTCAATTACTCTCTAGAAGAATTTTCATCTTACCTCCTTATTAAGTTTAATTTTACGATGCCTGAACTTCAGAAATTTGGTTCTGGTTCCTACTCCCTCCCAGCATAGGGCAGATGGTGAGTGAAGATAAAAAATGTTAACTCAGGATGGTGGCCTAACCAGACATTTGCTCCAGAGACTCATTTTGTCTCAGATCTTTCTGTTGAGGGGATTCTTCTAATACCACAACATCACCACTTCCTCTGAATCATTCTCTTGACCAAAGGAAAAATGGATCAGTTGACTGAAAAGCTTGATACAGAATGTGTGTCTGAGCCATGCCTCTCAATTTCAAAGCTTCTGTGTTACTTTCCCACACATCCAAAATACCTAGCACATAAAACTTCTCTAAGGGAGAGAGCTAGGACTATCTCTCAATTCCGTACAATAAGAGACTTTTTCAAGGCTTATTTTATTTTTTTCTTTTTGAGACACGGTCTTGCCATGCAGTTCAGGCTGGCCTTGAACTCACTTTTTACCCTAGGCTGGCCTCAAACTCATAGCAGTCCCACTGCCTCAGCTTACCAAGTGCTGGCATTACAGGCATGTGCCACGACGCCCAGTTCAAGACCTTTTATTAATTAATTAATTTATTTATTTATTATTTTTCTTTTTGAGACAGGGTCTCACTATGCAGTTCAGGCTGGTCTTGGGCTCACTTTGTAGCTCAGGCTGGTCTCAAACTTGCAACAATCCTCCTGCCTCAGCCTCCCAAATGCTGGGATTACAGGAGTGCACCACCAAGCCTGGCTCAAGTCTTTTTTTTTTGTTGTTTTTTTTTTTTGCAGTACCGGGGATTGAACTCACAGCCTCGCACCTGCCAGACAGGCACTTAAGCTGCTGAGCCAAACTCCCGGCCCTTCAAGACTTACCTTTATGTGTGGTCTCACCTCTGTCCCCAACTCACCTCCCCTTATTTTTTTAATTGAGTCTTCTATTTCTTCTTTAAGTTTGTTTCTTTCCCTTTGTTGTTTCATTCATTGCTCCTTTTTAACTAGCTTATCCTTCCTCAATTTCAACATGAAAATAACATTTTCTATTATTATTTTAAAACAACTTTGTTCTTTGACACTCTCTTTTGCTTCCCTTTATCCCTTCTCTCAGAAGAGATCAGAATAATTTCATATATATTAAACAAATTTCACTTTGTCATTCTAAATCACTTTGGAATCAGTGTCAACTTCTGAATAACAATTAGTTTTATAAATATTACTAATTGGGAAATATCCAAGCATTCAGCATTTTCCTTCATCTGCTAATTACACATCTTTTAGATGTAAATTTTACTGCCCGCATTTTTAAATTTGCTAACCCTTCTCTGAAGCCAAATCAGTCTGTAGGGAATCCAAGTTTTCCTGGAATGTTTCCTGGAATATCCTCTCATCTCTGGATTATGATATATCATTTACTACTTACAAGAAGGAGCTCCAGATATACTTTTTCCAAGAAGCTTCCCTTGATATGCTTACATATTTATACACTACACTCCTCTACATATATACATATATATATGTATATATATTTTACACAAACAACTCACAAAATATTTTCTACTCCTAAAAGCCTCTCTAATGTTAATTAATGTACAAATATGGTTTTTTCCTCAAATATTTGCATCAAAGCTATTCAGTATGTGGTGTGAATCATGGATGATAAGGGCAAATCACCTTTGTATCTAGTTCAGTGAAGTATTTCATGTACTTGCTCTCATTAAGCCTACATTTCTTTTATTCCAGGACATATTTTGTTCTCGGCTTTGGTTGCTCTTTGTTGGATGTTTACTATACTAAAACAGATTTCAGGAACCATTTGTTGTCACAATTCCCTTTGGGCCTATCATTAAAAATGATGCAGAATTATCATAAAATATAATAAACCATCCAGCATTCTCTCCCTCTTGAATTATAAACTTCCTACATTTGTTCAGTGAGTGATTTTCACCTTACTACTATCTTTCTACAGATAGAAAATTTTTAAATTTTTTATCTTCTAATACAGTTAATTTGGAATTCTGTATTCACTGAATGATTGATAAGTGATTGTTAACTGAATGGGCTGGAAATCGACTCCGTGGCTTCTGCCCTTGCAAAGGAGAGACATTTTCTGCCCAGAAAGTGTAAGAAGTAGAAATCCACAGAGAGGAACCATTTGGAACCTGGGTGACTCACATGTTGTCATATTAACTCAGAGTCCTGAGTCCCGTGCTTAGGAAATACGGCAGAGAAAAGATTCAACCTCCAATCAAGGACAGATGATTGCAGGGAATTCTCAAAGCACCAAACAGAAGAAAGGTCATGTTAGATAAGATTTCAATCTCTAAGGAAATACGGGACATTGGGAGGTACCTTCCCTGTCTGGGTACTGCAGATCTACTGCTGTGGGGAATTCAAATGTGAGAAGTTATAATTTCAGAGACTATTTCTGCTGCAAGTTCCCAAGGGCTCCAAATTCATTATTTGCAATTAAAGTCGGAACTGATAAAAATTTCAATCAGTGAAATTTCTACTGCTCTACCAACAAGTAACATTGCAGCCCTTGAGACTTGGATAACAGTCCTTTGGAAGGGGAAAAAGACAGTTCTTTAAAAACCATCATTTATCGTTACCTTCCTCCATTCTATTATCAATATTGGGCAGGCCATGTCTGTTGTTCCATTCATAACATTTTCAGTGCTCAGTGAAGGTCTTAGCATTTCATTTCTCATTTTTAAAGGACAATTTTAAAAAATCAAAAATCCCTTCTTTCCATTTACAAGAATATAGTGATTGTTTACATGAATGTAAGAGGCAGTCATTTGAAATCCAAATGCCAGCTCCTCTCTTCCCTATCAGTGACCTATGCAAAAGTTGCTTGATCTTTCTTTACCTTAGTTTGATGGAAGTAGAATATAATGTGGATACTAATTTAACTACCTCAGAGATACTGTGAAAAATAAGAGATAATGGATGTATGTTGAATATGCTTTAAGGTTGTCTGTTTATAAGCATGTGCATCCTTGTGTATATATATAAATCTGAAGTAGTGCCCGTCACTCACTAATGAAGAGTTATTACAACTGTTATGTCCACTTTATTTCTTACTCCTTTCAACTTCCATGGTTTACTTATTAACTTCTTCCTCCTCCTCCACTCCATCCCTAAATTCCCCTGTGTTTCTCTCTACTATGTGTAGAATTTCTCATACTCATTGCATTTTAGTTTAGCCTTGGATTCTGTGAAACTGATAAATATCACCATAGTACTATTATGACTTTATTGTTGTTTCTTTTTTTAATTTTTGAAGTGATAAGGATTGACCCCAGTGCCTCTATTGCCAAGCTATGCCCCCAGCCTCATAGTATTTGTATTACTACTACATTTTAAAAATGAGGGAAAAGGTTATATGTATATAGGTATACATATATATGTATGTATGTAAATATATACAAGATAGATAATCATGCTACCAATCTCTGTCAGTTCATCAAAAAGAACAGTTTGTGCTTTCATTGCTTGATTGCTTCATCATTTTTTAACACCTAAATCTTGTAACCTGAACAACTACTTCTAAGATAACAATGTGGAATGTATTAACTAGTGTTAATTTCCTACTATTTTTTGAAATTCTGTATCGTTTGTATCCTTTTTTCTGTTTTGCCTTTTAAAACAAAACAAAAAAAAAAAAAGAAAACTAAAAAAATAAGTCCTTAAAGAAATGACTCACATGTGTACACTGAGTCACCCAGGAGATACTCACAGCATTTGTCATTTTCCATGGTCTTTCTGTCTTACTCAGACTCTGCTGTTGTCCCTCTCCTTATCTACATGAGGAGAATCCTTGTTTTCTGCTGTCATTTTCCAAGACATGGTGCTAATGCCCTTCTGAAAGTGGCATCTGGATGTGCTCCCAAGTATACCAATCCTTGTGACACTGACAAGAGTTTTATATAGCAGTGAGTGGAGAATAAAAATTGAACGACAGAGATGGAGATAGAGTCTTTCTTCCCAACTTCTGCATCAACATTTAACTTCTGGTACCCACAGAATTAAAACTTGTGCTCGGGTCACCCTTCTTTTATAGTAGCTTCTAAATGAATGACTTCAGACATGCAGACGACGGATCACAGATGAGAGTGGGTGTCAATTCTGATCATTTAGTACCAACCCCACATGAAGTTTTGAGTATATATCAAAGAGAAGGAGATAAAAAATGAAACTATCACATACACACTTTTACCCTAAAAGCAAATTCTCTAGCATAAGTATATGCCAAAAGTTGTATGTATATACATGCATCGCATCCAAGCAACTCATTAAATATCACCTGATGCTTGTAACACACTTGATAAGTAGGCAAATTTTATATCATTTTCCCTTCATGAGAATATAAAGATTAAGTGATAGACTTAGTCCCCTGAAAGTGGTTAAAATGGATTTAAATTCGTTATCGCAAATTAAAATTACCATCAAACGTACCAACTCCCCAACACAGCAATGGCTATTACTCTTATAATATTAAATAAGCCCCCACCTATTCCTTAATTTTATATATAACCCATAAAACATGAATTGACTCCACACAATTAAAATATAACATTCCATTTGAAGACATGCAGGACAGAAATAATAAATAAGTATGTAATTTAAAACATTTCTTGGTGGACCATAAAGAAGGCCAAAGTGAATATCTTTTCTTCTAGTCTCCATGGACACTCTCTTCTTCTTATCACAGTCGTCTCATTCCCTGTTCTGTTTCAGTCCATTGAAATCTAAATTCATTATGATACTACAAATTAGGTAAATGCAAATTCATGATGATACTAGAATTAATACCACAAAATAAAAGGAAATAGAAAAGATAGAATTCAACTATGTACAGGAATAGGTATGAGAATGAGTGAGAAGCGATGTATCTGTCTGCTGGCCTTATGCCAGGGGAGATAGTGAACATTTGATACTTCATTTCTTATTTATACTCCACAAGCTATCCCCAAAACTCTGCTGTGAGTCAAGGGTGTCTGGCACGACTGCTTCATTTCACAGAAGTAGTTACCAAGTCTTGAATATAAAACATGGAAGATGTTCTTCTACTGCAAAAATATAAAGAGTCTTGAGTATATGCAAATATAGATTTGCAGACACATATCCTATTACATTTTATTTCCCTGACTGATCCTCCAGGATACACATCTGATGCTCAATCAACACCCGAAACATGCAGAAGAGGAAACAGATTTCCTGCTTATTTATCTACATTGTGATGTACATAGAGACTTGGAAATTATAGCTTCTTCTTATGATTGTGCCAACCTCTGATTTCTGGTATTAATCAAAGGCTAAATAAATGACAGGCTGTGGCGGATGGAGTGGGACAGCTCCATTCAGGTACTAGCTGGAGAATTACAACCTCAAAGATGAAACTGTGCTTCGCAATTAATGAATAGAGGGATGCGGTTGGTCAGGAGAGAGATGATGAATGCAAAATACCCTGGGACTCCCTCCAGCTGCTTTCAAGAGCTCCAACCTCAAACTTGACTCAGCCTCTTTACTGCAAGTGTTCTTATCATTTCTCAGTCACTCCTCATATGTTTGGTTCAGATTTATGATTTCTAAATTTTTAGAATTCCATATTTTAGAATATATAAGAATAGGCATCTGACTCCAAGGCAAAACATTTGCTTTCAGACAGATTTTTCATGATCTCTCATCAGGAATGGAGATGCTACAATCTGCTGTCCACAATTACTTTCATCTGATATCATTCTCTCTACTTCCTCTGTGCTCCAGATACACAGATTTCCTTGAAGTCACTTGAACCTGTTTGCTCATGGCCTTTGTACTAACTCTGTCCTCTGCTTGAAATATTTTTATGTGAACGTTTAGCATCATTCAGGTTTTCATCTTATTAGGCACTCTTGTGCCCATCCTAGCTAAAAGATCCTGTGTTAGTCTGAGACTTCAAGAAGAAGATGCCAAAGCATACATACGCAAGAAAGTTATTAAAGTGTGATTGTGAAGCTGTATTGTGTCAGCTTTACTGGGTTTGGAGGTACCCAGGGGTTGGGTGGAATACACTTCTGATATGTCTACATGTGTCATGGTGCTGTGACCTTGAACACTGTATCTGATCTTTGCCCCTTCTTCTCTAGAGATGTTCTCCTGTTCTGCTTCGTAGCTGTCATAAACTAAGCACCTGTGCATTTTCATACCCTTCTGCCATGGTATTTCTGTTTTAGAGACTAGCTAACTATCAACTGATTCCTCTGAATCTGTGAGCAAAATTAACCCTTTCTTTCTTTGAGATGTCTGTGTCATGTATTGTGTCACAGCAACAGGAAAGGCACTGATACACTGGGAAAAAGCATGTGAGAGAAAATGAGGAAGAAGTTGGAAAGCTATCAAACAAGAACCATGTCGTTCTGTGCCTGGAGATAAACAAGGAAAAAAATTAGGTTAAAAACTTCTTAAGATGCACCACAAAGTTCTGGAGGGCCAGGTAATTCTTCAGCCCGAAGTCATGTTTCAACATATTCAAACATCTCTTAAGAGTGGTACTACCTGGTAATCCTGATGAAGTTAAGTTACAGAATGGGAATAGCTCTTGGGGAAAAAGGACCTCAGCATAAATGGAGTGATATCCTCAGAACACAGAAACTCCACCCATTTAGATATATGAAATTTGTGTTTCTGTGTCTGTCACATATCTACTCTCTACTTTCAATCTCAATTCCAGCTCTCTTTCTCTCTCTCTCTCTCTCTCTCTCTCTCTCTCTCTCTCTCTGTCTGTCTGCCTGTCTTCCTGGCCTGTAATGATATTATTTACTATGTACTTTAACATTTGTCTATCTCATTAGGTTGAAAAATCCAAGAAACTGAGAATATTACTTATTTTTAGACCAAATTTACATATCAATCACATAGTAGGTGGTTAGTAAACACACTCAACTTGAGAAATGAGACTGAGTCAATAATTGATAAACTTGTCATCAGTAAACCCATTTATATTTGAAAAGTAATCACAAAATAAGCTTTTAACCAACTATGAGTTATTTCCAGAAATTTTTGTCCATTATACTATAGTTACATCTCTGAATGCAACGGTTTCTCCTTTTTCATTCATTTCCAATCCTACATCAACTATATAACTTTTTTAACTTACTCTTTTCGCATTGGAACTAAACTCAAACCTCAACTAATGCCAGCCAATGGGGCTAGCCTAATGACAAACTTTGGAAGAACTATAGCATTTATAAAATGCTTATTTCTAAATGAATAGCATTATATATCACTCATTCTTAGTACTTAAGTGGATAGTGGATACTTTCTAGTCCAGTTAATGATCCAGTTCTTTCATTTTGTCCTGAGATTTCACATCCATCCAAACATTTCTGGCTATTTTAAAGATTTACATTACTCACAATTTAGATATTAACGAGGCATTCTTTGTCTCTGCAGGTTTCTGAGACATTTCAGCTGTGCTGAAAATGTACATCATCTATACTTCTTTCTCTGGAGTTCTTATTAATTATTTCTTTCCTGAAAGATAAAAACTTTGTGAAGTAAGAGATTAGGGATAGCACAAAGTTCTGCATTTAGAGTTTAATTGGTGTAAAGTGAATGTCAGTGATCCCAGGTATACATTATGAAACCACTGTGTGAAAAACGATTCTCACGAACATCTCCCTTCTGTTTTACTGTGCAAACAACACTGTCCTTACACTGACACTGAGATTTATTTTGGGTTTTGAGATTCACTTCCCCCCCACCTCAAAAAATCGCAGAAGCTATTTTATTTTCTTTAGTTTAATTCGTCCATGTATTTATTTATCTTTAAATACAAATAAAATAAATTGAACATTGTGATTTTTCAGTGTATTTGATTTGTGATTAGATCATTTTTTTCACCAAAAGGTAAAGCCTGCTCTGCTGCTTCCTTCAGTGATTCTCAGTTGCCTTTGCTCACTGTCCTTTATAGGAATTCATCTTATACCTTTCCTCACCCCTTCTAATTCTCTGATCTTATAGGCATTTTATTTCAAATCCTCCATTGATGTTCACTGTACTCTGTTCCTTTTTCAACTGTAGTACTTTCTTCTTAGACTACCTTCTCCTATCCCCACTCTAGCCCTCAGTGTGATTTGTTCCTGCCTCTTCTTCACATTGTTTTTAGAAATCATTTTCTCAGAGAAGCTTACTTTGTTCTCCCTTCCTCCTAAGCTGTACTAGATAGTCTCTCCTGGGATATCATAATGACTTTGACTTTCCCATCATTGGATATTTCACACTGTGTTACAATTAATTGACTATACTGAAGAAAATCTTAAGAATCATATCTATTTTTGTATATTCCCAGAGCTTGAAGAGTGCTTCCACATAAGAAGATATTTGTTGTGTGGAAGGAAATACAATGAAGGAAAGGAGGACGGCAGAAAGGAAGGAGAAGTATTGAAGGAAAGGAATAAGGAAAGACAGAATGTGGAAAAGCAGGAAAGAGGAAATGAATGAAGTTCTGATGTATACCCAGCTTAGAATTTATTTATAATTGCATGCATTGAAGTCTGCCCATGTATAGTCTTATTGGTCATGATTACTCTATAAAACAAGGTATCTTTGTATTTTATATTGACAGTGGGTCATTAGCAGTCTATTATAATTTTCAGGAACTTAACATTTGTCCTTTTGGTTTTTATCAAAGAAAATATACTATCCACTCACATAATTTATCCTGTAAATTTATCCTTAATGCACCCAATGGAGAAGCCAACTACTAGAACCAGAGCAAAATCCAACCCCAGAAATACATTGCGATGACTGCAGCCCAGAGATGCATTGGGCCACTGATGGCTACAGTGATACACACCTGACTTGAGTCACAGGAAGATTCCTCTTGTTCTTTCAGTCCAACTGCTCTCTGAAGATAATTTCAGATACAAATCAAATACACCCACCAGAAGGGCACTCGACTGTGACTCAGGAATCACATATTTGCTACTCTGCACTTGGCATCTCACACCTTCTCTAAACCCTGATTTTAATATACACAAGATTAGTAAGTTCAACAAAGTGACATCTACCCTCTCCTCTTGCTCCAAAATTCGCTAATACCAGATTTCCAACACCCCAGGTGCCCTGTGTCTCTATACTTCCCCTGCCCTTTCCTGCAGTGCCAGAATCCCCCTGAGCTAGTGCGTCATTCAGGGCCCCCAAAGTAGCATCAGGCAGCCAAACAATATAATTTATCCACAACTGTTTCCATCATCAGGACCCAGCATATCCAGTAGTGATTTACCACATGTCGTTAATATGTTTGTTATATTTTGTTGGCCGAATATGAAAGTTCATCAGCAAGCCCGCACACAGGGAAAGCATATTGAAATGAGCATTATGGATGTGTCAGGCTGGAGTTTATAGCCTTTCTCAGTACCACACTGTAAGTAAAACGAGCCCTGATTGAGTCAGCAGCCTCCTGGGTACTCATTTGCCAAAGTGTAGGGAATTTTAATGCTAAGTTTATCTGCCTGCATTAGGCAGACAGGGTTGGGGGAGGTGGGCAGATTGCTTTGGCTTGGGGGTATTGTAGGCAAGCCTGCAAGTTTCGCAGACACCCAGAGAGAAGCTTTCAGAGGGGTTGGCCTCTTATATTCTTATCGTCTTATAGATTTTGGAGATGTAGTGCCCTGGAGTTTTAATACTCAGATTGCAAATCTCCTTTTTAAAACTAATACATTGAAATGCAATGGAAAAGAGAGAGGGGAAAAAAAGAAATAGTCACAGAGGAACAATGCTGCAGAGAAAAAGATGAAGAAAGAAAAGGAAGTAAGATTCATTAAGACCCCAGTTCCTGGGTATGATTGATGCAAATATCCCTATGCCTTTTTTTTTTCTTTTGTAGGCAAATTCTGTGATGGGTTCAGCTTCTTCACAGGGAACTGCACTCTCCGCAGAGCACTTTGTAGCTGCCTACAACCGTCCAAAGAGATTATAAAGCTTTGTAAATCTAAATAAATGCACTGGGAAAATGAATTTGGAAACAAATATTTGGTTTCTTTTAGTCAGAGCACAGGAAGCAGGAACTAAAGGGAGTACATTTGTCAGCATGGGGATTGATCTGTTTATAATTTGGGGTGTGTGGGGCTTTTTCCAGTGGGCAGTTCAAAGAGATTATCTCACTTGGATACAGGTGTTCTCAGTATTAACAGAATTATCTCACAGTAACAAAGTCAATCACTACCTGTTCTTCTCCCCCAGTAAGGTTTATCCACTGTTTTTCTCCTTGTCTTTTTCTTGAGAAGACACTTGGTATTCTAGGAGTTGGAATCTATTTCTCATTCCAGTGGCGTGCAGCTGTGGGTCACCTGGCTAATGCTGGGGCCGTTGTGTATTCTAGAAGCGCAGAGCTGTGGCCATTTGGCATTCCAGAGGCATCTCAAAGCTGCGGGTCATTCATTATGCCAAGGTTAGTTTGTCGGCCTGTGGAGCCAAGAACCTTACTCAGTGGTACTTGAGGCTGGAAACTGCAAGAAAGATGTAACTCTGCTGGTGTCAGAAGGATGGGGATGGACCGAAAGAGAGACGAAAATAAAAATTAACTGCAGAGAATCCTTAACTAGTTTTCAGAGAGCGCAATGGGAACAATATCTGGTGCATACAAAATCAGATTTTTTTTTTTAAGAAAGGAAAGAAAAAAGCAAATCAAAACCACATCATAAACAAGGTGCACTGATTTTTTTTTTTTGATTGGGTGAAAAACAAGTTGTGACATGGTCATAAAGTATACTGGCTTCAAAACCAGTCAGAATGGTGTCCAGATTTTGCTCTGCTCCTTATTAATTGGATGACATTAAGTTATTTAATTAACCTCCTTGAATGCTGATTTCACCTTTAAAATAGAGGTAAGAAATTCTTCCATTTCAAGATAATAACCTTAAAAATATTTAGCATAATGCCTGTCTCAAATAAAGCGCTACACAGGTTTATTATTATTTTAGCATTACTATTATTACATATATTTGGAGATACTTAAGTTGAAGAGATAAAAATAGCAGTAGCTTTCTTTTTGTGTGTATGTGATACTGGAGATTGAATCCAGGTCTTCGTTACTGGTAGGAAGTACTCCACTGCTAAGTAATATCCCAAGTCACCTTTAAAAATTGTACTTTTGGCAAGATCTTGCTAAATTCTCCAGGCCTTTTGTGATATCCTGCTTTAGCCTCCAAAGTTGCTGGAATTATAGACATGTGCCACTGAATCCAGCTGATAATTTCCCTAATACATGATTTTTTTTTTTTGAGACAGTCTTGCTAGGTTACATGGGCTAGCTTCTAACTCACAGCGAACCTCATGGCTCAGCTTCCCAGCTCAGCCTCCCGAGTCCTGCAATTACAAGTGTGTGTCTCCCTAATATATGATTAATGACTCTTCATTCACTCATTGCCATTCACTTCTATGGAAGGCACTGTATTAGGTATAAACAGCATTTTACTAACTCTTAACAGATATCCTCGAAACTGTGCCTAAGTAACCACAGACTTGATTCAGTAAATACATAATAAATAGATCGCATATGCAGTGCAGTATCCTTTTTTCTAATTGCTGTGGTTAGAACAGAAACCAAGGGAATTAGCAGGTGCCCTAAAGGATTATGACATATATTTAGGTTATCAAATATGCTATGAAAGGAGAAAATATATATATAATCTTTATTACATGGAATTTTGAGAATTATAAGATAAAACTATTATTTTTAACCCATCTATGAAGTGAACATTTCCCAGGTCTAGCAACCCAAACACTGTCATGATGGTACAATGGCTGTATCGTCTTTACCATTATCTTGTAAAATGAAGTCCAGCAGGTTAGGTAGCTACTGCCAGGTAAAAACAGAACCTTGATTTTTCCTGCTTGGAGCATAAACTCATTCTGTGAGGAATAAAGGAAAAAAAGTGTTTGGATTGCTTCAATTTTTGTTGTTTTTCTTAAAAATGAGTGACACAACATACCCTTATCGATCATCTAAGGTCCGTGCCAAATACCACTGCAGAAAATACGTATATAGTATATCAAGGCTACCGAATCAGGACAAGAAAATTAGAATTTGTGTTTTATGGGACAGAGATGTCAGCCAGACTCTGTGAGGTTGGTTCACTCTCATAGTGGGGTTATTGTCATGAATACAGAAAAGTTATGTGTGACCTTCTTTGGAAATCAGGACCTTAATCCTTATCTGTGCCTCAGCCAATAAACTCAGACAAGCAAGACAAGATGCCAGTGTGTACAAGGACCACTGGGAAGGCTTCAGGGTCTACTTCAGAAAGTCTTAAAGCACAGCCTATGAATGACTGGGGTGCTTGTTAAAGTGGATTCTATAATCCTCACCAGGAACAGATCCCTTCAGGAGTGCTCTTAGTGACCTCTGAAAAAGTAAAGGTCAAAGTTCCTATCAGAGAGCTCTCTAAAGAAACAGCAAATCAAGAAGAAAGAAAATTCTTAGAGAATATCTGGTGATTTCTCCAAGCATTTGTTGATTCTGTTCTTATTCTAAAACCTGGAAATATGATCTTTCGGGATAAACACAAGTTTTGATCCAGAGTGAAGTTATGCTTAGTAGGAACTGTTGATTGCATAATTGAGGGGGTCTTTTAAAAAAGAATATTAAAATAGCACAAATTTAGCTATGAAAGTCAACTTTATTTAAAATCAGCAAAGACATGAAAGAAAATCACAATGTCCATCTAATAGTATTGAAATCACAACAAATGTTTCTAAAAAATGAACAGAAGATATAACGTTCTTCCATAGAAAATATATTTAGTATTATTTACATTGTACTTAGAGATTTTTAGGTCCTAAACATAATGATGTTCTAAATGATTTTCTGCAGATGAAGTAGAATATTAATTTAATTTTTCTTCCAGCTAGATATTTTCTAATAGACAATTTGAAAGGTTAAATTTAGATACAAAATTTATTAAAAACTAGTAAGGGTGAATTTGATTGCCAGTGCCATAAAACAAAACAAAACAAAACAAAACAAAAATCTAGTAATGACTTGTTAAACATCAATATAATTTTGGGAAAACTTGTACGGAATTTTCTTAAGAAATATTTCTAGAGATTTCAGGAAATTTCAATTTTTTATTATTATTATTTTTAATACTAGTGATTGATCCCAGGGCTTTTGCACTGAGCTACATCCACACATCCCCCCACTGCAATTTTTCTTTTTTTTTAATTTTGAGATAGAGAGTTTTCAAGTCACTAAGTTGCTGGGTAAGGCTCAAACTTTCAGTCTTCCTGCTTCAGCCTCCTAAAGATCTGGGATTATATGTGTATGTATACATGTATGTGTATCTGAGTGTGTGTGTATGTGTGTGTGTGTGTATGAATGCACCGATTCACCTTACAAATCACTTGTATTGACAATAATAATATGTGATAAATGTCCATATATTATTAGTAGATGTTGACTTTTTATGTTAACTTTTTGATGTCTATAGCTCATGGCAAATCCAAAAGAAGTGATTAAGACCACACAAAATTTGATTAATCTCAGTTATCGACAATGGTACATCTGAAAGACATGGTCTCCAGGACAAGTTAAATAAAATGCAGTGAAAAAGCAAGGCAAATATTGGTGATGAGACTAGAAACATGTCCTGCAGCCAAGAAAGTAGCATGGAAGGCATGCTAGGTCCTGAATGATGGCTGAAGTTCTATAGCCATACTTTCATGTTTTGGAAATAGATCTGTCGACATATTGCTAAACTTATCAAAAGGTAATATAATATAATTCTAACAGGTTAGCACTAGAGATAGACTAATACAGATTTGAGTTCTAGCTTTGTGCCTTAATAATCTGTGAAATCACACTAACAAAACTACACAGAGAAGTGATGACTAACTACCTAAAAGCTATGCCCACTCAAGCTCCATAGTTTATATATTCAGCTAAAGTCTCCTTAATCTGAATTTTAAGCTGTCTGTAACATCAGACACAAAATGAAGTATAGTGAAAAATAAATTAAAGTAAAATGAGACAATGACCTTGAGAAATTATGTAAGAGAATAGTTTCTCTTTGAAAATTCTGGATAAAACTTGCAAAAACTATAAACACATCATCACACTGCTAAGATAAACCCCCGTGGGTTCTGAGGTTTGAATTTTTTTGACTACCTGGTGCATCTACTTACAGTCTTTGTTGTTTCCATACAGTTCCTGCTCCAGATGGATAAAGCAGACAATATATATGAATAAAGTAATAGAAGAGCCAATTATAGATGGTTATTGTGATAGCATATGGACATACTATATGAAGAAAATAAAGTAATGCAAATGTTGAAGAATTACTATAGTTAGGAAAACCCTGCTTGGACATGAGCTCTGCTGAAGTGAATTCCAGACAGAGGAACAGAATGGATCACGAGACCCAGAGGCTCAGTATAGCCAGTTTCATGCTCCACAGCCAACAGTGTCAATTCTGGGATGATGGCAAAGCTAAAGTTATTTGCTATGGTTCTGTTCATGGGAGTTGCCATTGAGTATATTCTGAAATACAGAAACAGAGAGCTCTTAATAACTCCACTAGATTCTGGGCAATTGATAATTAAAATTTATTTTTTTCTTTAATCATCAGAAAGCTAAAAGCAGAGCAGTTTAACAGTCAAACTTCCAATCTACTTTTTAAAAACATAATCACAATGATTACAATAACCAGTTCCAGGGCCATAAAATCATTAAAATAAATAGAGCTATGAAAACAAGAGATCAATCAGGCAATTTCTCTGTAGATTATTTTGATTACACCTCTGTATCAGAGTACGTAAGTCAATCAGTTATTCAACCAGTAAGAAACAGTCATGAACATATAGAGAGGATACATATCCAGTACAGACTTATTTACTCATCTCCTTGTTGTTTATATTTTGTGCATTATAAAAACACACCAGCACAGTCAGGGTTAGTGTCTGATGCCTGTAACCCTAGTACTCTCAAAGTTGAAGGTAGAAGAATCTCAATCAAATTCAATTCCAGTCTTAGAAAGTTAGTGATTTAATGAGAACTTATCTCAAAAATATGTGTGTACATGTATGTGCATGCACACACACGTGTGTTATAAATATTTTTAAAATTACACTAAAATAAGAAAGCAAAATTTCCAGAATTTTCTTTCCATACCTTAATGGATCATTCTGATCCACTTAGATGGTGAATCCATCTCTCTGTCTCTCTGTCTCTGTCTCTGTCTCTCTCTCTCAGGGAAAATGGATTTAGCTTAGAGAAAATAAGGTCAAAAGTAACAAGAAAAAGTATATGAATATAAAACAAGTGAGCTAATGGACTTCAAAGTAAACTTAAAAGCAAAGACATTTAAACTATCCCTGCTATTTGTAAAATTATATTTCACATGCCTTCATTTATACTTTGTAATTCCTTCTTTTATTCCCTAGAGATGTGTGCTTTGCACTTCTGATATTCTCTCAACAATGAGTAATCCAGGATCAGCAAACTGCTGTGGTCAGACCTAGGAAAGCAACCTCCCTCAGGTCTCCAGGCACAACATGATCTCAGTATGTTTCTTGCAAGGATTCCCAGAATTGACACAGACTCCCAACCTGCTTACGAATGCAGCATTGCACTTCTCAATAGCATTTTATGACACATTTCTCAAATCAAATTTAAAAGCATAACTGAGTGGAATTAAATTAATGCCGTCTGGTAATGTCAGCAGCATTAGAGTTGCAACAGGCCAGCTTAACTCCTAAACCTGCTGGAGCTTCATGGTACGTATTCAGGATCTAGTATTATTGAGAGAATCTGTGTAGTCTGTGAATGTGTGTGTGTGTGTGTGTGTGAGAGAGAGAGAGAGAGAGAGAGAGAGAGAGAGAGAGAGAGAGAGGGAGGGAGAGAGAAAGAGAGAGTGAGGGGGAAGACTAGGGGTTGCTAAGAAGTTAAGCAGGCTTTGAAAGCATAAAAGAACTTGTAGATACTTAAAGATCACACGTGCCCTGTGAACTTGATCCTTTTAAGTTGACATTTGCATATCTCTTCATGTTCCACAGAGTATATTTAGCTTCATTATATCATTTCATCACCATAATCACCTTTTGAGAAAAGTCTTCATGTCCTTACAACCTTCATTTACTTACTTATATATTTCACCTTAAACTAAGCTTCCTGACCCCAAATTCAGCTTTCCTTCCTCTGCTTAAATCAATAATAATATCATGACCAATTTTTCCAAGATGTCTTTAACCTCCCTGTTGTTAAATCCAAATTTTCATTTGTCATTCACCTCCTCTTTATTGACTTAATAGAAACAGTTACATAATTCATTTCCGCACTGTTGAAACTGGTTTGTTTCACTTGATTTCAAGATCCATGGGCTTTATTTTCCTTTCTGCATCACAAAATCCCATAGTGTCTTTTTACTGGATCTCCTTTGCCTTATTTCTAGACAGTAGCTATCCCAAGGCCCTCTTTCACCTATTTACAATCACTCTCTTGGTGATCTCAGCCCATGCAAGGCTTTTGGCACCATTTTGCACTAATACTTTCAAAATGTAAATCTCCAGTCAAGATGTCTTTCATGAACTTTAGTTATCTGCATTGAACTTTACCAAGCACTTCCACCTGGATGTCAAACGGGCCTAAAAATAAAAGCAATCTGACTTGTCCCCACCAGACTTACTGTCTACAGTCTTACTCATCCTTGCATATGCAAACTCCATCTTTTTAAGTATTCAATTCGAAAGTCCTTGCATTCTTTTTTGTATTACCCATCTCATCAGACTACAAATTGTGTTCAGTTTATCATTAGAGTAGCCCCATATCCTTCAAAGTATCCTTTGGCCACTATCGTATCTACTTGTACCACCATGGCCCAAAATATAGCAAGCTATGCATACAGTATCCAGAGTATTCCTTTTCAAAGTTAAGTCAGGTGCCATCGCTTCTTCAAAGGATGCTGGCCTTATGGAAAGGAAGGAAATACAGTGACTCACAGCATCTTTTACTGTCTTTTCTATCATCTCTGGTATTGTCTCTAGGATCCTCACACTTACTCTAGTTCAGCCATACTGCAGTTCTTGCCATTCTATAGCACACCTGAAATATTCTTGCTTTGAGACATATGAATGTACTATTTGGTTTGTTTATTTTTTTTAAAACCTAGAAGATCATTTTTGTGAATACTTCAAGTACTTGCTCCATCCATCACCTTCTTCAATCTTATGATCTGATCTCTTCTTCTCATTCAGAGAAGATATCATCATCCTACTTAAGATCACAACTCCACTGACCTGGTCCCAACTCCAAATGTGAGGGTCTTAAGGAACATTTTAAATAAAGCATAACAACGATCTAATGATTTCTGATACAAGGAGTAAGGATGCACATTACAATATGGAATAAGATGTTGCATTTATTCTTACATCAATTAGTTTGAACTTCCATACCTTCTTTTATAAAAGGGTTTTAGTCTTCCAAAATGGGTTACTGACATGTTTAAATAAAACAAACGCTTGTAAAAATATGGCATTAATATTCACAGCATGTAATTATTAGTATATGGGATTACTTTTGGTAAGAGATGGGTTTAGAGATAATGGAATAGATTCATATGGAAATATTATCCACTCAGCCCACAGAGTTTTGGAAATTCTATCCTATTTGGAAGAGTGTATCAGTATTAGAAGTTTCGTCTCCACTTTATGATCACAAAGCAACTAGAGTGCAGTTAAGAAAATCTTCAAATTTAATGTCAACCTGTGGAGTTAAAAGCTGTGAAAATCCAAGAGACTGGTGTATCTATGATACTCCAGAATGGCATCCTGAAGAAGGCAGAATTTGACATGACTTGAATTCTGGCATGTTGCGTGTGTTCTGTCAAAGTCTAATGCCACAACAGCATATGGATGGCACATATACATGTTTGTAGAATGAAACACTTGTTAAATGAAAATGGGATGAAGGAAAAAAGCTTGACTCTTGGAGAAAAGAGTGAGAAGGTTTGGAAGTGTAGGAAGCCTATTAGTTTTCTATTACTACATAAAAAAATTACTCAAAAACTCAGCAGCCTGAGACAACAAACATTTATTATCTCTGGAGGGTAGATGACATGACAGATGGCTTTCAATCAATATTAACACTACAAAACTAGTTGCAGGTATCATGTCAGTACTGAGAGAAATGGCTGAATTTGTTTCATATGCCAGAAAGTTTTAAAATACTTACATTGTTGTCTAAATTTATCATCTCAGAACCTATAACTTATCTATTGCTATTTTGTTAATTCATTTAAGAGTTAATTTATGAAACATTACATATTAATGTTCTACAGTATACCAGGCTCTGTGATTCAGAAAAAATTGCACTAATAAAAGTTCCTACCTTCATGAAGGTTTACACTGAAGAAAAGGAAAACAAACATATATGTGCTGTGCATGCATACATAATGAAATGCATAATACTGTCACAGTGTGATGTGTGCTTTCAGAACAGTAAATAGACAAGAGGAAAGGAAAATCCTGAGCACAGGAAAATTAACAAACTCTCTAGTGTTGTACAGCCAATAAAATCCAGAAAAAAAGTATGATTTTAGCCTCCCCTACCATGTGTGCTAGTGATCACACAATACAGAGATAGCAAAAATTGGGTATATTTTTAAGACACAAGGACAGTTATGATGCTTCCAGCAGCCAATTTGGGAGAATTTCTTCCTATACCATGAAGGTTGGAGGGTCTGGGTTTCTGATACCAGATATCTAACAACCCCCGGGAAGAAAACAGAGGTACTTTTAACTTATTCAGATTCTCCAGTGCAGTACAAGAGAGTGGAAATCTCTTCTAGAATTTCTTAGTAAAGAAGACTTATTCCACAGAGTCTGAGTGTGCTGAACAATATTCCCTTATTGTTCAGCACACGATCACACCATCCATAAGCAGCACATTCACGGCAAAGAAATGAATGTCTAGTGTCATTTTGGACTTACATTTGAGGTCAAAAATTGAGTCATCTGGCCTGTGTAAAGCAAGGAAACAATGATGACTTGACAATTTTTTGGAAAAAGAAACTAGAAAGAAGATAGTAAGCAACCACTAGCATCTGCCATTAATACAAAGGAAGTTTTATTGTCATGGTCTAGTGATGAACGGTGGTTACATGAAGGGAGCTGCATAAATGGTGGTTGGTTGAAATTAAAAAAAGGAATAAAGAGAAAAGAACAAAGATACAAGGAATAGAAAAGAGGGAGAAAATGTATAAGAGAGTTATAGGTACTTTTTGATCTTTATATAAAACTGGAACAATAAAAATACTCTGAATTATGAGTGAAGAAAATCTTTTTCTCATTATTGTCAAGTCATTTTGTGTCTGTGTGATTTGGAATTAATAACTTAACCTCTCTGAGACTCACATTCATGAACAGCAATTCCAATTTACTAAGACTTATTAGTCACATCTGAGGAACCACAGAAAATTTCTGTTCTTTGAAAAAATAAAGACAACACATGCATATCTAATTAAAATTGAGGTTGGCCTCTATTTACAGGTATAGAGAGAATTTTAAAAGTCTGTCTACAATACAAAGACAATTGAGTTAGTCAAGCAAATGATTCAAAGCATGAAGCATCTACATACACAGATATATCTACAAATATTCTAATTTTTAAAAT
This sequence comes from Dasyprocta punctata, assembly GCA_004363535.1. Lineage (NCBI taxonomy): Eukaryota > Metazoa > Chordata > Mammalia > Rodentia > Dasyproctidae > Dasyprocta > Dasyprocta punctata. The sequence continues at coordinate 58,842 of RJWM01001152.1, forward strand.
GGTATTACTTGTTATTTGAGCAACAATCATTTTCCAGGCACTGACCAAGTAATTTATGAGCATTGCCTCATTTAATTTCACAACAACTCATGAGTAAGGTACTATCACAGAATATTTTTCTGTCTCAATAATCTGGTTAGAATCTTCAAATTCCTACTTTATTTTATTATTTTGTTCTATTAATTAATTAAATTTATAAGTACATTTTTGGAATATATAATGATCACAACCATCATAGGGAATTTGTACCTGTACATGATATAACTTGATTCTTTTTTTCTCATTCTCCTACCCTTCCTTCAACCCTTCATCTTAAATATATATACTTTCTCTGTATCATTATCTGAATGCTGCTTTGGTGAGTGTTATTCAAACTGTGTCTCCTAATTTCAATGTGATACTTCAGCAATTTTCTCAGTACCTGTGAAGCATTCCACTGTGCCTTTATTTGACCAAAATAAATTCACTTAGCCAAATTTAGCCTCAACTAGCTTCCAAAGGCTGAGCTGGATATGATTATTCTTTGATCTTTCTGTTTCTGCTCACCCAATCCCAACACCAGCATGTAGGGTCAATCAGTTACTTGCTGCATGCCCGTCTCTCTCCTTCCTCAACACATACCATGACCCAGGAGTCTTACAAACATAGCAAGCTGGTATTTCCCCATGGATGCCTCATCAAAGCACTTAGTCCAGATGATGTATATATCTGATATAAGAGAGAAAAGCTAGGTCACAATGAGATTCTGAGAAATTAATTATTTGGCAGTTTTTGGATGAGAGCTCAGAATGAAGGCCCAGGATGATACCAAAAGGGAGAGCTATGGACTCTGATGAGGGAAAGACCTAAACTGTGGTTCTGACAACACCATGCTGCAAGCTCTTGACTCTGTTTAAAATATCCCCATGTTAGTTTTCCCACCAATAAATGTGTAGAACAGCATTAAGCTGAGTTTTAAAAGTATCTGGCATAGGTACCTGAGGCAGTCATCAAGAATCAGTCATCATTCTTTTCTCCACTAAGCCAGCAAAAGATTCCTATGTTTTGAGCAAACTCTCTAGACAGGTTTGAGTGATTAGAATTGGCACATTATTTAGAATATGTCTTTCATTCATGGACAAAATAATCTCTAACATCCATTTTGAACTTAGCGTTTTATGAATATATAGTTACCATGGAAAGAATCATGAACTTAGGCCCAGAAGACCAGGTTTAAATTCTGATTTTGACATTTATTACTTCTGTGACCTTATGCAAGTCAATTTATATCTTGGAACTGCTTTTTTGGTAACTTGAAAAATGGGAATACAATATCAATGTTCTATGGTCAACATGAAGATCAACTAAGACATAGAGCAATGCCCCTAAAACCATGGAATCGTTCCTGGAACATTTTAAACAGTTATCTACTAAATGAAATCTGGCTGAGAAAAATAAATATGTGATGAAGTTGATACAAATACTGGAAGACAAAAGGAAGGTGAAGTAGTTATTCCTTCTGTGAAACTTCAACTCTTTCCTTTGTAAAATAATGCCGCAGGTGGGTGCTATCATCCTCATCCCAGCGTCAAGATCAGCAGCCACAGGTATCCCATTTCCCCAGCTCCGCAAGGAAACATGTCTTCATCCTTCAGTTCTAGATATCAGGTTCACAAATTGCCTTCTTGACCACATGTACAAGAAGTGATAGAATCTATCAGTTAGCTCCTTGGATTTTTCCTACCCTGGCTCCCTCATTTTATATACAATGGTGTAGAAGTCCCAACATTAATTTACCCAGTGAGCTATCATGGCTTGGTACACCTTCAGATCACAAGAAAAAGCTTCAGTTTTTCTTCCACATCATTTAATCATGGACCTAACTATTGACAACTTTAAGACATTTTCTTGAAGTTTATATCATACTGCTATCAAAAGATAATTCAGAGACACCGTAATTACCAGTGTATATGTGTGCTTGTGCAAGTGAGTGCCTGTGTGCATGTGTGTAAAGACATCAGAGAGCAAGCAACAGCTACCTCCCTGTACTGTCCCAAAGTTACTAGCGTGGACTTCCTAGCGACATATGAAGACCAGGGTGGTCTTGATCTCCATTCCTCCCTGAGCTCGTGGTAAGTGTTCTCTCTCAGATTAAACAGGAAAATCTGTATTTTATGTCCTGTTTCAAAGTATTTCCTTTTGCTTCCTTTCCAAATTAGAATCAAACCTAGTCATAGGTGGCTGTGGGTAAATGTGGGGTGCTGATTACACATGTTCATTTTTATTTTTTCCTTAGGTAAGAATCTCTCACACCTTTTTTTGCAAATATAGTATCATTCAATGCAGAGATGAACTTACATTTAGGAGTATATAATGGGCAAGGTTTGGATCAGTGTCCAAATTTCATAAGTTTAAAAACACATTAGTCTGGCCTAGTAGCACATGCTTGAGGTCCTAGCACTCTAGAAGGTTGCTAAAGTAAAATAATCAAAATTATGAGGCCATCATGGAGAGCTTGCAAATTAGCAAGATCCTATTTTAGAAGAGACTACAAAAAGTACTGAGGATGGCATTCACCATAACGGCACTGGGTTCAGTTCCCAGTAACACACACACACACACACACACACACACACACACACACTCACACACACACCAATTATGTGTGTTTGGACATCTTTACTCTAGCAAAACAAATGAAATGAAAATCATTCCATGACTCATAAATGTATTCAAATTAGTATAGATATTATTTGATGAATTTGAATAGCCAAAGGTGGATATAGAACTAAAGCAGACACAGAGGCTGGGAAGAGTTGAATTATCTTGCAAATAGAATAGATGTGATTCTGATTTCTCTGAAGGTATATAGGCAGGATAGTCAGAAAAATTTCTGGAAAAGAAGTGAGAAGGGCCCCAACATAATGTGAAGTCTGTATATGTTGGAGAATAAAACAGAATGAAAAGTCCTCCATCACGCAGCAAAAGGACTTTCATGGCCAAAAACATTTAAAGCTCATTTTTGGTTAGTTTTAATTATTGTGTCCTGGAATTCTTTTTTAGATTCAAATGTTTTTTTTAGAATATTCTGTACATAAAAATGAATATGTAGTCATGTGTGATGGCACAAGCCTGTAATTTTAACACTCACTTAAGAGGCTGAGGCAGGAGGATCACTGCAATTTCTAGGCCAGACTGGGTTACATAAGTGAGTTCAAGGCCAGTCTGAACTACATAGTGGGACTCTATCTCAAAAAAATAGGCATGTATGATTGGTGTGTGTCTTCTGTCTGTCTGTCTGTCTGTAATGTACATGTGTAAGTAAAAGCAGTGAAAAGACAAATGGCTATTTGACAGTTCAGCACAATCTCCTGGCCTGAGGTACCATTCATATGATGCTGATATGATCCATAAATAGGTAAGAAGTCACTTCATACCATAAAAATATAGCCCTGCTCAAAAACTTGCCTGGGCAGTAGTATTTGGGACAACTGTTAATTTTATGAAGATCCCAAGGATCAAGAAATTTCATTGAATTTCTGAGATTGATAGTGCCCATACTCCAGATCAAAATGCCTTCTTCTCTATAAAAATCTTCAAATTACATTCTAGAAAAACTAGTCATTCCTTAAGACTTTTATATATGTTTGCTTGCAGAACTTGTGGTGTATTTTGATGTTAATGACTGTCTTTCTCACTAACATGATCCTTAATGCTATTCTTATTTGTTAATATTTCTTCAGAACTTACATTCATATATTGTGCTATGAGTTAAATCTGTTTGTAACACTACGTTTCCCTTGTTCCTTACGAAGTGATTTCAAACCTCTGGATTGTCCCAGGACTGAAGAAAAAATAATTGTAGTCAGACATAGGAGGGACAGTATAAACTGCCAAACAATATGTATAATTTCCCAATATTTGCAGAACAAAAGGTAGAAGACTTACTAAAATGTGTAAACTCTAAAGACAAATTAGAGATTTTGCTGCCAGGAAGCCAGATTCTCCATGTCAATTCTCTCCACCAAAATGATGGCCCCTTGCCCTGCCTTGCCCTTCTCATTTCTCCTACCACAGGTGCTGGAGCTCTAGACCAACACCAGCTCTATTTCAATAGTGTAGAGTTAGTAAGCCCTCCTAGTATGATGATGAAATAGTCATCATGGAGTTTCAAATGCCCCTGCTGTGGGAAAATGTTGTCTATATGGAAGCAAAAAAAAGTACATTTCTCCTAAATGAATACATGACCATAATCAAGTACATACTTCAGACTCTCCACAAGTTCAAAAGATATACTGAACTTGCAAGAACTAAAAATATAATGTACAATATACATTTCATGCTGTATGTATCATTAAGTTTAAATAGCCAATGTAGAATTAAACATTCTCCTTTAATTCTTTAAGTGTCTTTTTGCCAGGAAAAGAGTTTAACATGTTGAATTATCTTTTATTCCCACTTCTAAACCCTGTGGATGTGGTATACTGGGCTCAGTGAACATAATTTTTATCATCTTAATTCTCAGGGATGTTTACGGAAACTCTCTGTCCCTCCTTATTCTAATTTGGCCACAGGAAGATGTTCAAATTGATTGTTCAAAATCAATTTAAGGGACCATTAGTCATCCAGAGGCTAATTGCAGTTATTATCTTATTATTCATCATAATCCCAATAACACAAGAATAATGCAAAATTGAAAAGGTAAATCCAATTTGCTATGCAGTCATCAGAAAAGATAGTAGTGATTTCTGAACAGAGCCTTTGAAAGGGAGTTTCAGGTCTCTATGCTCCAATGTTTTTGGCAGCTGTCTTTTGGCTTATGCTAACAGTGGACCAAGCCCTAAGCTTACTACAAAGATGGGGACAATAAATGGTGTGGCAAAGGGGTGATGGAAAGATGCAGCAGCAAAAACAAGATGGTCCTTGACTTGTTGGAAATTCTATAAGCAAGAGATTATATGACTCTTTCCAATTATGAAGAATGCAGAAACTAATAAACATAAGTAAATATCACTAATTATTATGGGTATTCAATATAGAACATAATTAATTTGCTTCTGCAAGGGTCTAGGTGACTTAAAGTTAGTTCTTGAATAATTAATATTTTCTATTTTTTTCTTCAAACAAAGAAAAAGAAGACATTTTGTGAAATGGAAATTGTATTGGAAAATGCTCAAAATTACAGATGCTTTTAGAGAATGATCTTAATACAGAAGGTGTGAAAAAAGAAACAATTGGTCAAAAGGAGATGGGATGAAAAAGTTTAAAATTAGAGAATAAACTGAAAGGTAATATCAGGCTTAGTATTTCATGAACCAAGAAGCGTGGCTTAAGAAATCAGATTTCAGTTGAAGGAAGAAACCACTGACACCCGAAAGTGAGAAAATGTTAATGAGATGATCTGATGGGTATACAGAAAGAGAACTCTGGTCCATATTATGCAAGTTCTTTTAGAACTGCAGATATCTAGAAGAAACGAATGAAAACATGTGAGTCATTAAATGAATTGGTCGGGATAAAGAAACTAAATGTGTCCTCTTAAGTCAATGGATATTCTTTTATACAATACTGTAAAATGAAATATTATATGGTAGAGAAAGTGAATGCATTGCAGCTATAATATATGTATTGCAATGCATGACATGTTGAGTCAAAATAAAATCAAGTTTCAGAAACCTGCCTAATATAATATCATTTTTATAAAGCTTCACAATTAGAAAAACTACATAGGTTTAGAGGCTTGTGGACATATGGTATAAAACTATACATTGAAACTGCAAAAAAATCTCATGAACACAAAATTCAGGATAGTGGTCATTGCTTTAATGATCCTGGAGATAATGACTGAATGTTAAATTAGGAGGCTGTTTGAAAAGTGTTTCTTTTTGTTTTTGTGCTTCCAAATATATACATACATACATATATATATATATATATATATATATATATGTATATCTCCTCTTGTATGTTTATAGATAGATAGATAGACAGACAGATAGATGGAAAAATATTTTGCTTTAAATATTCATTTCCTTCTAAGTCAGAAGTTCATGTAGGATACATCTGTGGGAAAGAAAAGCCTCCTAAGACCTAGTTACATACTCAACTCACTGCTTCCAGCTTTTAAGTATTCAATTTCTGATTCTTGGTCCTCTGCCCTAGGTTTTCACATCTGCTCCTAGAACAGGTACCACGATGATATTGATCAGCACACACATGTCAGCCAAACATATATACTATTTTACAAAATATAACTCATTGCAAACTAGTCAATTCATTAGACATGACAGCCTCAATTTTGTAGATAAAGGTTCTAGAGTTCCTGGTGAGAAAATCCCCTGCTTTTTTAAGGAAGCAGTACTGGTTTTGAACTTAGTTAATCTGAGTCCAAAGTCCACATTTATAATCACTCTTTTACTGCTTTCACACACACACACAAGTATCTGATTAGTTTTGCAAACTATCTCTCTTTGGATTTCATGAAATCCAGACATCTTCAGGAAACACATTGCTATTTATCAGTAATCCAACAAGTCTAAATCATGTTAAAGTTATGGTTTGAATCCACAATATCCCTCCAAAAAGTCTCATATTCAGAGGTAGGATCTGCTAGAAGAAGCAAGTCAGTGGGACATAGAAAGATGTACTCTTCTATCTTCTTTCTTCTTTCTCCCTCTGTTTAGACATGAAGTGAGCAGCATTTCTCCAGCACACACTTCCACTGTGATATTTCTGTTTTGGAGCCAGAGAGTATTGACTCAACCCTCTGAATCTGTGAGCCACTCCTAATTTAAATTGTCAGTTTTAGGTATTCTGTCCTAGCAATAGCAAAGTTAATTGATATAAAATTTGGTTTCAGAGAAAAGAGGTCATTGCTGTGACTGTACCTGACCATGTGGTTTTGAAACCTTTGGATGTGATTTGAGAGAAGAGTTTGGAAAATTTGATAACGTGTCCTAGAGATGTCCATGATTGCTATAAGCAGAACTACATGAATAACTCAAATTGCTGACAAAAATACACACGGTAAAGTGTAGGCTCAAGAGGTTTAAGTTGGGAACAAGTGCTCTATTGGCAATTGACCTAGATTACATGTGTCTTGCACTCTGGCAAAAACTTTGCTTACAATGTGCTTATGTTTTGAGACCTCTATTAAGGGAATGTTAAGGATATTAAACGAATTCATTTAGTTGAGGAAATTTAAAGGCAGTCCAACATTCAGAATATGGCATGGATACTGTTGGCTGTTTTTAAACAAATTTTTATTGAATCAGAAGCAAAATGCAAAGTTGAATTATTTGAGACTTTTGAAGTTCGTAAAATAGAAGCATCTGCAAAACTCTGGTCAGGAAGAACATGGTTGTGGAAAAGATTAGTTTTAAAATGAAGTCAAGGCTTTTGCATGAAGACAATAGGAAAGGCGGCTTAAAAACATCAAAAGAATTGAACAGACCTAACTATTCTCAAGCTCAGGGATGCAAAAATGTGAACTTCTTGAAAGACTTGAGTTTGAGGAGAGATTCTAAGGCAACATCGTCATTCAGGGCAGCCTTGAGAAATATTTCACCAAGTTCAGACCTCTGGACATTCAGAGGCTGCTGCAGCCATGGTCTAGAGTGAGTGAAGTACTATTCCACCCAGTGGCAGATGTGATATTACCCACATAGTGCTGATTTTTCAGGCATGCAAAATGCTACAGTTATGGGTTCATGAAAGCTTCTATCCATATTTCTGAAGAAAGTCAATGAGGTTAAGCAACATTTCTCTCCGAGAGCAATGCAGGAAGCTATCAGCATGAAAATAAATGTCCAGTGGAGACTCCAACAGTATTTGAGATGCCAGGAATATAGAATGATAGCTGAGGAAAGCCACAGACAGGAAACAGCCTGCCCAAGAGAGACGCTATATGACTATTACAAGCAAGATCAAAGGGATGAGTCTATGCAAGCTCTTTAGAACTCCTATCTCCTTACAATCTGCCCCAGATGCTGGTCAATACTTAATGTTTACCTGAGTTTTGTTCTTGCTTTGGCTCATTACTTTCTATTCTACTATTGCTCACTCTTGGAATGGAAATATTTACACTGTGCTATTGTATGTTACAAATATTTAATTCACTTTGAATTTCACAGGGACTCACAGCTAAGAGTTTGCACTGCTTCAGGAGGAACTATGTACTTGAATTTTTAAAAAAGGCTAGAACTACTAAGACTTTGGTGACTCTTAGAGATGAACCAAATGCATTTACATAATCTGGCGGGCACAAAGCATTTTGGGTCCAGGGGCAGAATTCATAGTTTGTATATCAAATGTTCCCTCAAAATCTCACATGTTCAGAGATAGGATTATTTGAAAGAGATGGGTCAGTGGACCATAACATTGAGGGATGTGTCCTTGTCCCTGGCTCTGGTCACCTATCTCTGCTTCCTGGCTGTCATGAGATTATAAACTTTCATCTCTCATGTGATTTGAACAGCCCATTTCTGTCTTGTTTCTCAACCATAGACTGAACGCCCTCTAACTATGAGCCAAATAAACCTCTCCTCCTTTAAATTGCAGATTTCTGGTATTGTGTCCTAGCAAGAGGACAACTGAGTCATGATTTAGACCAGAAAACACAGCCAAGAAAGCTGTAAGCCAACATATCTCAGGTTCTCAACACCATTTCTGGGTACATCCATGATGGAAGAGAGTAACAAAGAAACCAGAAAAAGGAGCAAAGGCATGCTCTAGGCCACTAAATGAAGTCAATGTGGGGAAACAGAAAAGGGGGCAGTCTAAATCATAGTGCTTGTATGTACACTGCAACCAAGGTCTCTGCTGAAATGAGCATTTGACTCTGAAGACAGAATTTTATACATATACATATATATATATGTATATATATGTATAAATTTCTGTCTTGAACACTTCCTGTTTCTTGCCTTTCATGCAATAGGCTGTTGCTCCTCTGCCATACCCCTTTGCCATGCTGCCTGCCTTGGAATCACCTGACTATGGACTGAAACTTCTATAAACTATGAGCAAAAGTGAATTTTTCTTCTTTTAACTTATGAGTATCAAGTATTTTGTCCCAGAAAGGAAAAAGTAATCAAGATAGTCATTTATATATCTGTTTATCTGTATTGGTTACTTTAGGCTCAATGTCACTTTAGGCTAAGTGTTAGGGCAAATTATTTGTAGCAAGCATCTTATTTTATATGTTTACTGTTCAACATATCCTGAGAGCTTGAATACTCTTAGATTCTTGGAATTTTCTTATCAAATGCTCTTGTGTAGTTTTGGCTTCTTCCACCAGGAATCAGCAAGTCAGAGAAACACTGTCATAATTACACCCTCCAGATGTGAGGATTGGTTTGATGAGGTACTGCAAAGCTAGCAAAAGAGAAGAATTAATTGCAGGGGATAAAGGAAAGAGAAGGCTTCATGGAAGAAGTGTCCTTCAGCCAGGGATGTTGAGGAGGTATGAGTGGGAAGATGTTCAGACCCCTGAGAGTCTTAAAAAATAAGTCCAACATTTTGATTTTATCTTCAAAGACAGAGAGGCAAAATACTGCTTAGTAAAGAACAATTGAGTATATTAGGAAGCATGGAGTTTTGATTATCTATGTGCCCTTGAGCAAGCCATTTACATTATCTGATCCAAGCATGAAGAATGAGAACATTCAAGGAAGTTTTCCTGTGATTCATCAAATTTTGAAAGATGCATTTTATATGAACAGAGATGTATGTGGTCATGAAGTAGGTAGTTACCTTTCCTATAAGCCATAAATCATATCTTTAATTGCTAATCAACTGTCATCAAAACTAGAAGGATTCTCTTGCCTGTCAGGTGTGTTTCTACCTTGGTAATTGTCTCCTGAGCACTCTAAGGTATTTTCAGACTTGACCCTGCTCGGTATGCACAGGAAAGGATGGAGAGCAGGCAGACAAGTAAAATGACATCTTTAAAGACAAAAGAGGGGAGCAATGATATTTATCCTTGCTTAGTTTTGTGGTTCCATCAAAATAGTAACATAGAAAATTACATATTTTGAGGAGGTAAAATGTTACATGGGGACATATAAATCGTGAGAGTTAAAAATCATAATTAAGCAGCCAGTCATGGTGGCACATGCCTTTAATCCCAGCACTCAGGAGGCTGAGGTAGGTGGAGCATTGTGAGTTTGAGGCTGATTTGGGCTGCAATGTGAGTGCAAGTCCGGCCTGAGCTACATAGTGCGACCCTGCCTCAAAAACCTAGGGTTGGGAGTTTGGCTCAGTGTCTGGCAGGCATGAGGCTGTGAGTTCAATCCCTGGTGCCGGAAAAAAAAATCATAACTAAGATGGATGCAAGAAGTTATGCAATTGTAGTTGCATTTCTGAAAAGAACTCTGAAAAGTCATCATGTTATTAAAAATAAGTCCATCACCTTGACATCAGAATGTCTGTTTTCAAATTCCAGGATGAACCTAACACCATGTGTGACTCTGGTACATGACATACCCTTAAAGATTCTGCTTCTAGTAAGACGGTCATAATGATGTTTGTGATGCAAAATTTCTGGGGAGAGTCACTGAAATAATGTGTGTGAAGGTGCCAAATAAAGCACTTCGTGTATGAAAAGAATCAGCTGTGTTGCGATATAATGGTTTAAGTTCTCTGAGTGAGAGAAACAATAATTGAATCTAACTAGATCATTGACACTACAAAGTATCAATAAGCAAAGTGAAATCTTAATGACATTCCAGAATAGGAAGCATAGCAGGCTGGATCATCATGCAATCAGAATATCAGTTGGTTCTTCTGACTGTAACAATCTCTGGCTTCTCTTTCCAAGGCATGTGATTGTCCCAAGTCTCGTATCTACATTCTTGTTCTGCCCGTAGGCTTATTCCCTGCACCCATAGCATCTACCTGTAGGATTCTGTTTACACAACTCTGTAACTAAGTAATTCCTTTCGTGGATGATCTTTCAATTTCCAGTTGCACCTTTCATGCATTTATCCTTCACTTACTCAACATGTGGTGATAATGTTTTAATGCTGCTAACATAACGGGTCATAGAGGATAAAGCCTGTTTATGGACACTTCGCTTTCTAGGTAAGAGAGGCAGACAGTAAATACTCTGTTAGAACAGAAGAAGATCTGCACAGTGAAAGCAAAATAAGCAATGGCCAAATCTGAGAAGTGACTTAAGTGGGAGTTGAGTACTTTTAATTTTTCACAGACTTGGCAGAAAATTTCTTACACAGAAAGTGATATTTGATAAAGGACACTCGAGAAACGAGGGACTGAGTCATACAGATATTTGAGAAAGCATGGAAAATGGAATTATTGTGGAGGTCCCTATATGAAATGACTTGTTGGGAATATCAAGGCACAAGAAGCCCCAGAGTGACAGAAATGAGCTGAGCAGCGGAAGCAGTCATAGCAGGAGATGAGTAAGATTAAAGATGCAATTCAGTAACATAGAGCCTTAGAAACTTTGTTAAATACTTTGTTTTACTTTGAGTGGAATGGTAATCTACTGACTAGAAGAGTTATATTCTGGCTCTTAAGTTAAAAATAAATCTACCCAAGACAAGGGCATAAGATAATGCCATCATTCAAATGAGAAATACTGATGGCTACAATGAAGAAGGGGTAATAAGTAGCCTGATTTGAAGTCAGAACTGCCAGTGGATGGTGATAAACTGATTGTGGTTTGATAGAAGAAAATCAAGCTCTCAATCGCCAGATTTGAAGGGAATTCTTAGAACATATTTCCAAGAGTCGGTTGGGGGTTTGGCTGTGAAATGGCTGTTCCACACAGATCACCTGTGGCAACCAAGTCTGTGGGTCAGGTGTGAGCCTGTAATATGCTGAAGTCAAGATTCTGGAAGTTCTCCATTCCTCAGGGGTTTTGGAGAGGGATAATTTCACACAGAATGCACCAGAGGCATCCCCACAAACGGGAGTTCATTATCATCATTATTAACATAATTTCTTACTAATTAAAAAGTCTTCTACCCCATCTTACAGATTGGAGTATAGTCACTAGAGTAGGTATATTTACAGAGCTACACCATGGTTGGAAAGAGATCAAGGCTTCTTTATTTATCTTTCTTCATTAGACTCCAATATTCATCTAGAAAGATGGAATCCCTTCTCCCTTGCACCTTTGTTTTCTGAATTATAAAACCTCCAATTGATGTCTGATCTTCTGGATGCCAGCACAAGACTAACATTAACACAGGTGGAATGGCTTTGAATGTGACACCCATGTCTTCCATTTCTTTTGAATGTGAACTCTGGGTAGAGTTCAGACCACACATACACTGGTTGTTAATTATGTGTTCTTGACACAGGTGCTGACTTGCTCTGAGCCCTTAGTTTGACACTGATATTGGAGCACATTTCAATGAACTATTGTTTAAAGTAAATAAGATAATGTACGTGATATTCTCAGTACAGCATTGATGCTCATATTGATTTTATTTAGGAGGATTAGTGATAAAACCTGTATCTTGGCTGGCTGGATGAATAGACACATAGAAGTAAAAAGAAATATTACGTAGTCTTTAAAATTAAAATCCACCATTCCTTGTTAATTTATACTTTCCTACCTAGCTAAAAGGGTAGGGATTTGAGTTTTAAACTATACCCGCCTCCCTGGGTTATCTGACTAGAATGGCTGAAGTAAAAAGAAAAAATGCTAATAATGTTAAGAACAGAGTCTTTTTCTAACAGAAATGTCTCCAGCTATAAGACCATCAGCTCTGGAAATTATTTACGCTATTGTTGATCTAGAATTCACTACTACAATTTTAAAATTAATTTAGTTTAATTACCCCCACTTAATAAGATAACTTGTCAGTTATCACCACTCCCATAATCTCCTGCATTTCTATCTCCTTTTAATCTAAATTATCTTCTTCTAAGCTTGTTTTTAATGTATGGCAAAAAAAAAATTCCTTGGAGGTATAATTAACTTTTTCCTTCAGAATCCTAATTTCCTCTCCAGTTCTGTTGCTGCAGTATTTAAACTATTTATTATGCAAACTTGTAGAATTTAAACGATGAATTATGTACAAATCTCTGAATGCAGGTCTGTCCTAATCATGGCATTTTGGTGCCTTGCTTGTCTGAGGTAAGCAAATGTGAAAGAAATGAATGTTTCAACTCACCAATGGACCTACCTCTGAGACTAGGCTTTCAAAAGAGTGATTTATCCAGGCCAGTTTTTATTTTTTTAATCATTTAAAAATGTATAGTTATTTAACTGCTACCAATTTTACTTGTTGCTTTTGCAAATGAGTGAGATTTTGGTGTAGATTATGTATGCAGTATTATGACTAGCATAGCTTTCAATTTATTCATTCACTCATTCTTCTAGTTGCCAAACATTTATTAAAAGAACAACCCAAGGCAACTGAGTTAGGCATAGAATTAAAAGAGTAAATGCAATGTACTCAAGCCCAGTGCTCAATGAGCACCTTATAATTTAGTAAGAGATACAGACACAAGGTCAACTATAGTACAGCTTGATAAGTACAATCATACTTGATAAGTACTATCACATACTTGATAATGTGGAACACAGAAGAAGAGTATTCACACAGGATGGTGTGGGAGTCAGGGAAAGTGGTCCAGAAAATTTGATGTTAAAGTTGGAAATAAAATTTGGGAACCAGATGGCCAAAGACAGGGAAAAACATCTATTTCTGTGTATAAAATATAGGCAAGATCAAAGTGGCCCAAGAGGAAGTATGTGTACTGGCTAGAAGCTCAAATGCAGCATGACCTATTCAAGTATCAGAGAAGAGAGAATGATTAGTATGGTTAAGTCATAGAGAAGGAGGAGAAACAAGAACTAAGGTCATAAAATATAATTGAGAGCCATGTTTGTAGCACTAACTTTTACTTTAAGTTCAACTTGTGTTTCTATAGGCAATAATTTAAAGGTCATTATATTGCTAGAATTTAAAATTAATAATCTTTAATTATTAGGAAACAAGAAATAAAACAGAATTCCAGCATCAGAAAACCTGAAAAAATCTGAATTATTATTTGTGGCTCTTATGCAATTTAGATACCTTCTCCTAGCTTCTGTGTCATTTGTCTAAGGGCAAAGGTAATAGTACTGTTATCCTGCAGATACAGCAGTGAGTTGATGAAGCTCTGATATTATTGCAATAAAGTTCAAATGTGGAACATTTCACTTTCCCAAATGTATGTTCCTTATCATGTCCTCGTGAAATAAATACACAAAAGTTAGCACCTTATTATCTATCTTGACTGAATGTTGAGTGTATTTTTATGTGACTCCTCATGCATTCAGAAAAGAAATGTGACCCTGATTCCAACAGTGCAGGTAATTAGAGTATGGTGCAAAGAAAAAACTTACGAGTATTTGTTGAGAAGAAGGATAAGTGAATAAAGTAAGAAAGACTAGAGAAGAGAAATTCAGTGAAACAGGACATAGGCTTGGCTGGAAGTCAGGGACCTGTGTTTTATTTCTAACTACTTATAAATTGTTGCTCTTATACTTTTGGAAAACTACTTTCTTTGTCCAGAAGGTTAGTGTGCGTCGCTGGAAAACCAATCGGGAATAAAAATTAGCCACTCAGGTAACATTCATGATGGAAATTTTATTCAAAAATCTCAGAACAAAGACTTCAATGTCTTAAAATGATATTCCTGAGATATAACTTCATACTGAAGAAAACATTTCTTGGCAACTTGCCTAATAACATTGAAAGCAATTAAAACTAAAGTATTCTTTTCTTGAAATCACATTTTATTGCACCAGCTGTGGCGTTTATTTGTTTGCTCAAGTTTGCCCAGTTGGAGTTAATATCTTTGCTTTATATCCCTATTGCACTTTCCAAGTCCCTTTGTTACAGCACTTATAACAGTTGGGCTAATATTAAGATTATTTGAGTACATGCCTGTCTCGCCCATTGAATTAGAGCCTCCTAAAGTCAGTGACTGCTACCATGAACTCTTTATCTCCAGCTGTGCCTAGCACTGTGCCCAGCATGTTGTAAGGACTCAGTGAATATTCATTGACTAAAACGAAATCACATTTCTGCAACTTGATTCCATTTAAATTTTTGAATTTATTTCTATTTCTTTTCTGTTGACATTTTCTTTATAACAGAAATAAGCTTTCGTTTTACAAAAGCTTTGTAATTGAAATCACATTTTCATAGTTTTCAAGATCTACATGAAAAAATTAGATGAATTTTAGAAATGAAACCAAAAAGTAATGGCCATAATAAGATTAGTCTATAATAGCAGTACAAGTAGCAACAATAAAAAATTGACTATATTCCAAAGTGCATAAGAAATTTGTGTTAAAAAATTTCAAGTTTATCTAAGGGTAAATATACTATTTCTAAATGGGTCCATCAGGCTGTATATTGGTCAGTTTCTACAGGTTGAATTAGTTAAACATTGTCTTTGAAAATAAATGTATATGTAAAGAGAGAGGCCTGATATTCTTTGCTTCCTTCTTCACTTGCTGACTGTTTATGAGCAAGTGATTTAAAATATTTCACCAATTTTCTGAACTATAAATATGAATGGTAACACTTACTTTGTATGGTTACAAGGTAGTTAAGAATACACACCTGATAGCTAGCTTTTAAGGCTGCAAAACTATTGATTCCATGACTAGAAATTCCTTAATATTCTTAAATTTTATATTTCTTATCTCTAAGTGTAGATTATAGCAGAAATTTTTCCAAAAAATTAGTGCAAATTTTACCTATGATAGTTTTTGTTATAATGTCTGCTAAGTAATTAGTTTCTCATTGATTTTAACTATTGTTATTAGTTCTACATCTGTATAATACTAGATTATGATGGGATTTAAATAAGATAATTTATGTCAGGAATCTTATGTATGGCAAATAGTTGAAAGTATGCAAATAAGAAGGTGATATTAAGTAATGAAATACTCATGTGTATGTAGAAACTGACCATTATTTTTTAAAGAAATAATAAGATATTTTCTCTCATGAGTTGTTTGAAAATTGTGCACATAAGAGCATAGTTTTTAAAATTCTGCATGAAAATCATAATATGATAATTAGTAACATGATCACAAAGCAGTAATAAATTTAATCAACACCTCATGGCAAGGAAGGAAGAGATAAAGTTACATACTGTACTCAGAAACAGTCCAGATTCCATTATACATTATTGCTTCCAGTATTATACCTTGAGAAGAATCTGTTAAGGTTTGGCTTAAACATGCTACTTGATCGGTAGAACTGAGCCAAGCAAAAATTCAGGATCTGGAGAGTTTTGGCAAGACTCAGTTTCTTTCATGGTCTTTATGGGCAAGGAAATAGATTTATAGTTTTTCATGTAAATCAAAAGAAAGCCTAGGAACTAGTGGACAGTCATAGTCAACGGTTATTTCACCAAGACTTGTAGACCACAATAGGTGAAAATCACAGATAAGTATGTGTTGTCTTTTTCTTATACATGGGCGAGAGGACGGTTTTAATTGGGAAATCAAGGAGAGACTAGAGAACAGAGGGGCTATGTTTCTATATCTCACCAATATAATGGATTATTGGGTAAAACAGTGCTTTCATCCATGGAATGGGTATATCTGAAATTTTCATCTCTCATGAGACAGCTCTAATCAAGTTTTCTCTAGAAGTTGCTAGTTCCAGAGAATGATCAAATAAGTAGACACAATGTTGCCTGGAGGCAGACAGGAAAAATAGTGAATAAAATAGCTGGAGGAGAAAATAACTCAGTTTAAACAATGGAATCATCATACACATATATCTATAACTATACATCTATTCATTTATCTATCTGTATCTATGTTTCTAACTATATATGATATATATATATATATATATATATATATACATATATAAACTATGTTATTTAAAAATAAGTATGCCCTTGGATATAAAATTTAATATCATGAAGTGTTTTTTTCCATAATTAACATGAGAGAGAAAGTGGGTTAAATTGTAAAGCACAATGTATGAAAAATGTAAATTGAGAGTGCATTTATAGGGTAATTGGATATGAAACATACAGTATTCTTAGTGACAAATAGCAAAAGTCTCAAAAAGGTTAAAAGATTGCTAAAACCAAAAAACACAGAAGAGAGGATATTAAATAAATCATAGAAAATCATTTATAGAAGGGGAAAATAGTTTCAAAAAGACATTTAAGAAATTCATAGACCATTCTTAAAATAATATAGTTAAATAAGAATTAATTGTTAAAAGTCAAAGATAGAAAACAATATTCTACGAGACAGGAACCCAGAAAAAAAGCAGGAATAGCTATTCTGTTTGCAGACAGTATAAACTTCAAACCAAAAATGATCCAAAGTGATAAATAAGGTCATTACATACTTGTTAGGGGGAAAATTCAAGAGATAGATCTAACGATCTTAAATATATATACACCAAATACAGGAGCACCCAACTATATAAGACAAATACTAGTGGACATGAAAAACCAAATATGCAATAACACAATGATAACAGGGGACATTAATACCCCATTATCACAAAGAGATAGATAAATTAAACAAAAAGTTGGCAAAGAAATAACAGAACTGAATCAAATGTGTGGACAAATGGACTTAGTAGATGTTTACAGAGTATTCCACCCAACAACATCAGCGTACACATTTTTCTCAGTTGCACATGGGATGTTCTCTAACATAGACCATATATTTGCCCATAGAGCAGGCTTAACTAAATTCAAAGGGGTTGAAATTATCCCATGCATATTATCTGATCATAGTGCACTAAAATTGGAAATTAATGGCAAAAGAAACTGCAAAATCTACATAAACATGTGGAAATTAAGTAACAACCTCTTGAACAATCAATGGGTTACAGATGAAATTGAAGAAGAAATTAAACAATACCTAAAATTCAATGAAAATGCAGATACGGCATACCAAAACTTGTGGAACACAATGGAAGCTGTCTTAAGAGGGAAATATAAAGCAATAAATTGTCACATCAAGAAAACAGAATGAGCACAAATAAACAACCTAAAACTACACCTCAAACTTCTATAGAAAGAAGAGCAAGTCAAATACAAAGCTTATAGAAGAGAGGAAATTATAAAGAACAGAGAAGAAATTAAAGCAATTAAGACTAAAAAAAATACAAAGAATTAAAGAATCAAGCAGCTGGTTCTTTGAGAGAATAAACAAAATTGATAAACCTGTAGCCAACCTTATCAAGAAAAAGACAAATACAAAGCTTATAGAAGAGAGGAAATTATAAAGAACAGAGAAGAAATTAAAGCAATTAAGACTAAAAAAAATACAAAGAATTAAAGAATCAAGCAGCTTGTTCTTTGAGAGAATAAACAAAATTGATAAACCTGTAGCCAACCTTATCAAGAAAAAGACACGAAAAAACTCAAATTCATGCAATAAGGAATGAAAAGGGAGAAATTACTACAGATCCCATGGAAATTCAAAAGATCATGAATTCCTACCTTGAAAATGTTTACTCACATAGTGTGGAAAGCACAGAGGAAATGGACAAATTCCCAAAAACATATGAATTACCAAAGCCAAATAAAGAAGATATAACACTTTTGAATAACCCAATATCAGCTACTGCAATTGAAAACATGATTAAAACTTACCAACAAAGAAAAGTCCAGGTCCTGATGGATTAACAGCTGAATTCTACAAGAAATTTAGTGAAGATTTAATGCCAATACTCCTCAAACTCTTCAATGAAATTGAAAGGGAAGCAATCCTCCCTAACTCTTCCCGTCAGTCAAGTACTACTCTGATACCAAAACCAGAGAAAGACCTAACCATAAAGGAGAACTAGAGGCCAATTTCCCTAATGAACATCGATGCAAAAATTCTCAATAAAATGCTAGTAAATAGAACGCAGCAAATCATCAAGAAGATTATGCATCATGACCAAGTGGGATTTATCACAGGAATGCAGAGATGGTTTAACATACACGATCAATAAATGTAATACACCACATCAATAGTGCCAAAAACAAAAATCACATGATCATCTTAATAGATGCAGAAAAAGCTTTTGATAAAGTCCAACACTTGTTCATGATAAAAATCATACAGAAAATTAGAATAGATGGTATCTAATTCAATCTGATAAAAGCCATCTAAGACAAATCAACATCCAACATTATACTAAATAGACAAAGACTGAAAGCTTTCACTCTAAAATCAGGAACAAGACAAGGATGTTCACTATTACCACTCCTATTCAATAGAGTTCTGGAAACATTATCCAGAACAATCAGACAAGAGAGAGAAATAAAAGGAATAAGGATAGGAAATCAAGAAGTTAAATTATCACTATTTGAAGATGACATGCTACTATATATAGAAGACCCTAAAAATTCTATCAAAAGGCTACTAGAATTAATAAACAAATTTAGCAGTGTAGCTGGATACAAAGTCAACACTCAAAAATCAATAGCATTACTGTACACAAACAACAAACTCACAGAGAGAGAAATTATGGAAATAATACCTTTCATAATAGCATCCCCAAAAATGAAATACTTAAGAATCAACCTAGCAAAGAATGTAAAAGACCAATATGCTGAAAACTATAGTACTTTAAAATAGAAGATTGAAGAGGATTTTAAAAAGTGGAAAGATATACCTTGATCTTGATTAGGGAGAACCAGCATTCTGAAAATGGCCGTACTCCCAAAACTCTTACACAGATTTAATGCAATTCCAATCAAAATACCATTATCATATCTTACAGATCTAGAGAAAACCCTCCTAAAAATCATCGAGAACCAGAAGAGACCTAGAATAGCAAAGGCAATTCTAGGCAACAAAAGCAAGGAAAGAGGCATCTCAATCCCTGACTTGAAATTATACTACATAGCTACAGTGATAAAATCATCATGGTACTGGCAGAAAATAGACTTGAGGATCAATGGAACAGATTAAAAGATGCAAACACAACTACAAAGACACTCAGCCAAATTATATTTGACAAAGGGGTTAAACATGTTCACTGCAAGAAAATAGCCTCTTTAATAAACGGTGCTGAAAAAATTGGCTTTCCACATGCCGAAGAATGAAACTAGACCCATGTCTATCACCATGCACTAAACTAAAGTCAAAATGTGTCAGAGCTCTAAATATTAAAAGAGAAACACTAAATTTACTGGAAGACAAGGAAGGTAAAAATCTTGAAGTCATAGGAGTAGGCATAGGATTCATGAACAAAATGCAAACTGCACGGGAAGTACTTCAAAGAATCAACAACTGGGATCTCATTTTATTAAAAAGCTTTTGTACTTCAAAAGAAATTACCGATAAAGTAAACAGAAAGCCCACAGAATGGGAAAGAATTTTAGCCAACTGTCCCTCAGACAAAGGACTTATCCAGAACATATAAAGAATTGAAAAAACATCAGGTCCCCAAATTTAAAGACCCAATCTGAGATGGTCACAAATTTCTCAGATGAAGAAATATAAATGGCAAATAATTACATGAAGAAATGCTCAATACCACTGGTCATTGGAGAAATGCAAATTAAAACAACATTGAGATTCCATCTCACTCCAGAAAGAATGGCTGCCATCAAGAAATCAACAGATAACAAATGTTGGCGGGGCTGTGGGGAAAAAGGAACACTTCTCCACTGTTGGTGGGAGTGTAGACTGGTGCCACCACTATGGAAATCAACATGGAAATTCCTCAAAAAACTAGAATTGGAAATTTCCTTCAATCCAGCTATTCTGCTTCTGGGTATTTTCCCAGAAAAACTGAAAGTGTCATGTCACAGTGATATATGTGCACCCATGTTTATAGCAGCACAATTTGTAATAGCTAAATCTTGGAAACAACCAAAATCCCCATCAACCGCAGAATGGATGAAAAAGATGTATTATTTTTATACAATGGAATATTACTCAGCTATAAAAATGATTATCTTGAGGTTTTTATAGGTAAATGGAGGCAACTTGAGACTATATTCATAAGTGAAATATATCAGAGGAACATTTGTAAGTTTCGTATTGTTTCCCTAGTGTAAAAAGTAAATAACGCCGGGCGTGGTGGCGCACGCCTTTAA